>JAIFTH010000230.1:0-42402 GCA_019968535.1 Fragariocoptes setiger
CAATCTTATCATTTGACACTGACATGATATCGGTGTCGTGGTGAAGCTGCTGCTGCTGGCTGTTGCGACAAACCGCTCAGCATACCACCAGAAAGATACGTCAACAATTGCCCACACTCACTCCTTCTGGAAACCTATTAAGCATGAATGTCACCGCAGCCTTCGATTAGTACGATCGTATATAATTATCCCTTTAAAACAAGATTGATAGGAGAGCGCAGATTCGCGTGTATCTAGTATACATGTATGCTTGCCCAGATTAGTATGGCGTCCGTTATGTCAGTTACACGTTTCACTTAATTTGGTAGAAACCCGACCTAATTGGCAAGAGATTAACTGCGTCTGTGTGGTTTTGTGGACCGATGCAGAATCACATCCAATGGACTAACCGAGTGACGATTCATTTCTAATGAATATATCAACAGAAATGGTATTTGTGATGACCCCAAGTTATTGATTGCCCTGAAATTTTCTACCTGGACTAAAATATGTGATCCAACGTCTACAGGCATCACTGAGAATCGCAAGATACATATTAACTATTTCGAACTTGGATTGTACACCATACTAATAAAACAAATACAATACAATAAAACAACAATTATCACTACAGCATATTATTATCACGAACTTGTAACTGCTTCTGGCTCATTGCTGTGTTGCTGTGTCTCGATTTCATGGGGACCTTCCTCGTATGGTTCATGTGCTGGCTCCAGACCTTCGATTGAAGTAGACCTCTTGAACCAATAATAATGCTGTAACATCATAACCTTGTCGAGAACCATGAGACCCCAGGCCAAAGCAAGATTAGTTGTAATATTGTAAGTACCAAAGTTGATGAATGTGAACATTAATACGAATGGCTGAAGAAGGGAACCAGAAAGCTCGATAATAGGTAATAAAACTGAGAAATTGGCCGTGGATTTTCGACAGAAGTTGAAATAAATTTGCATAATGTTCCTGAGTAAACGAGATGCAATGTTGATGATTATAGTCAAGTGCAAGTAGAGTGACCAATCCGCAAACTTGTTCAAAACGGCATACAAGGCGAACAAAGAGGTGATAACAAAGATTGCATCGAAATGAGTTGTCACGGAACTTAGATTGAAGAGCCGAGTGTTTCCGGTCTTGTAAGCCATACTCTGGAAGATGAGTATCACCGAGGTAAGTATATCGATTGATGTACATAACCAATCTTTGATTCCTATTTCTGGCCACCAGTAATTGTATCTATTAAGTGTTTCAAATTTAATTTCATCTGACGACAACATAACTGTTTTCAGGAATCCCGTGAGACTAGCTGTCCAAGTTAATTCGATGTAATCAAAGGCAAGACCATTTGTGGATCTCAATTGAAAGTTTCTCCAGATCTGCGGCAAGACGCATGAAGATTGTAGCAGAGCACTGATCCAGGTCGTTATGTCACTAGTTCTCTGAAGGACGTGGTTTTGTGGCGCATTGAAATGAATGAAGGCATTGCTTCGACTATCCGACAGGAAGATTTGATCGGAGTGTTGTAGGAGAGTCATTCTCATCATATTTGTTTTAGATAATTCTATCAGAGAAAATGAACTGAGAACTTACATGACCCGATAACGGATATCGTCTTCCAACATCAAATTCACAATAACTTTTCCAAAAGATGAACCAGAGATTTCGTACGATGGGTTGACTAATTGAGTGTTGCCGTGAGAAGCGTTGATAAACACTCGCCATTGATTCTTCTCATCTTTAATCTCATCCAATTCTGGAAAAGAAATCAGACTGCTCGTTGAAGGCAACACAATAAGGGTGGCTTGAATCTGATATCCAAGAGATGGGCTTGATATTACATGAAAAAGTTCAAAATTCACCATAATATCCATCTCAAAAAAAAATTAATTCTGTATTATACATTGCAATACTTTGTCAAGACGCTTACCTAACTTTGAATTGTATCGATCCATTCTGACCAGGTTCAGAACAAATCTCGTGTTGATTTGTCGAGACCGTCACATCGACTGGACTGGACGAACCGGCTAGGCCAATAGCTATTGTATGAAAATAGAACAAGATTGTAGTAATTTTGATGCTAGATTATTAAACTGACGATTATAAGTTAGTATCAACGAAAGATAGGCAAAGTGACTCACATAGACAAAGAACAAAGACGACCGATGCCAAGAGGTGAACTAAATCACTTGAATTGAATTTCATCATTCGTGACAGTTGGTTCAATATCACAAGTATATCGGTGAGTCTCGATATCGATAAATTATTATTCAAAGAATATTACAGCAGAACCAGTTAATTCTAGACTGTATCTGTTCATTTGATCGATATTAATTCCATCATAATAGGGTGTATTTGATTTAATTTTCCATCTATGATGGCTTGTTTTCGCTGGCAAGGCAGGAGTCTGGTTGATTACTATTTTAATCTGTTATCGTTAATCTGCTGGCAATTTTTGATCAAATAAATAAAGTAATGTTCCTCCTGTCTTCCACTCTTCAATGCAATTAGGAGTCAGAATTTTTGGCGTTTATTGTCGAGATATATATATATATATATATATGTGAAAGAAATGTGTGTAAAGAAAACACATGCACCCGGACCGAAAAAGAAAACAAATCAAGTTCGCATGTTTTATTGCCAGCTAGGGGTAGGAATACGCTTATTACGTCAGCCGCTGAACTGTTTCACGGCGAAAGTGATGCAAATGCCTTTAGATTTCTGTGTTTGACAGGTCATCGAAATGTGTTCCAATATATGAATATCATCATGCTCGACCACAAATGGTGTGAAGTGTATAACCAATTGATAAATCGAGAAATATATTTGAGTGAATAACACCCCTCTCAGATACTAAATACACAACAGCGAAAGCAGTTAACTGACAGCGAACTGAAATAAAATACCGCCTTATTGCTCACCTTTTAGATATTGCGAACAAGCTTTGAGCAAGCAATTTTACTGCACTCACACAATAACAGTTTATTGACATCGCTATAGCGGTAGCAGGCTAGCATGCAGCTTAACGTGCCTAGCAGCGTTCCTCGTAGTACGCATGCCATTTGAGTGTTGAGCTTCGCAAGAGTGACAACACACGGTAACAACAACAACAGTCGGTCTAAGATTTTTACACTTTTTCATTCCGTCTGTTCGGAGTATCACCATTTGAAACAATCAACAAAGAAGGGAGAAACAAACTATCCTTCGATGATAATGTCTGAATGTGAGTTTAACGTCAACAACGTCGAAATTAACCATGACATGTCGTCCGACAATCGTTGCATCACAGCAGATTATTTGAAAATCGGCGTTTCATTGGATCGAATTATTGCTGTGCGCGCGTGTTATTGTGCGCGATTCGATAAAAAGATCAAAATATGTACAAGATGTTTAGAATTAGACGAACAACAATCACAAACAACGAGCCACAAGTCAAACAATCGGTCATCTAGGCAATCAACACGATTGTCACATGTGACATCGAGCTCATCTACGACACCAGTGCCACCACACAATGACCAGACCAGTCAATATGGTGAGAGTGACAGTGCCGACAGCGGTCATTACAGCGCCCAAATTACCTCGATGACAATCCCGAATATGGTGCCAAACAAGTTGAATAATAACATGTCAGAATCAGGCATCAGTTTGGGGGGCGATTCTTCTGTGGACCAGAGAGACTTGAAAATCAGTGGCGTGCGTGTGTATTACGCCAAACAAGTGTTGGGCCCCAACAAGATTGGCGTGTTCAAGCTCAAGACACTGGCATTTGAAGAGCCCAAGTTTGGTGCGCAACGAGATTCGCTTCACAAGTTGGTCTCTTGTTTCCAGCAGCTCATCGACAGTGTGTCGAGCAATCGACCTCGCCGACTGTTGATCTTTGTCAATCCGTTTGGCGGCAAAGGACGAGCGTTGAAAATCTACACGAAACGAGTGGCGCCGTTGCTTCGGCTGGCTCGTGTCGACGTGGACCTAGTGACAACAGAGTACGCTAATCATGCGCGAAAGTTGATCGAAGACGAGAGTCAACCGATCGAGTCAACGTATGATGGTATAATTTCCGTCGGCGGTGACGGAATGTTTTCTGAACTCATCAACGGCATCTTGAGTCGTGTGAATCGCGACAAAATTGTCTGGCACGACAAGACAATCTACTCTTCAAACAATGACAACAACAACGACAATAACAACAATAACGGTGACGACAACACCAACCGCAATCTCAATCACAATGACAACAACCCCAAACATGTCGACAGTAACGGCAAGAGCGTACGGCGATACGTAACTCCGAGCATTCCTATCGGTATCATTGGCGCCGGATCAACGGACGCCAACGCGTTCGGTGTGTACGGCACGAACGACACACGCACGGCGGTGATCAATATCATTTTGGGACGCACAGTCAATATCGACGTGTGCTCAGTGCACGATGCATGCGACGATTCGTTGATCAGATTTGTCACGACGATGATTGCATACGGTTATTTCGGTGACGTAATGCGCGAATCGGAGACGATGCGCTGGTTGGGTCCGTCACGTTACGATGTGGCCGGTGTGAAGCGAATCTTGCGTAACAAAGCTTACGAGGGCGAGATACGTGCCGTCGTCACAACCAATGATGGTACCCCCGATGACAGTGTCCGATGCGGCCGCAATTGCGATCGCTGCTTCACTGAGCCAGCTAGTATAACCGTGTCGCAAGCGAAAACATTAATGACATGCGATGCTGCAGACGACGAGCTGCAATATGTGCGACAATCTGGTTCGTTCATTAGCATCAACGCATGTCTGATGCCGTGTCGCTGTTCACAATCCAAGATTGGCCTGGCACCCAACGCACATTTAGCCAATGGATGTATTGATCTCATCCTAGTGAAACGTTGCTCACGTGCTAATTATCTCAATTTTCTCGCCAGAACAGCCGGTGCAAAGAAAAAAAGCGCTGTAAGTAATGACAAATTTCATATTTGCTCCTTATATCATATCGTTTTGTGACATGACCTAACAGCCATCTCATTTTCCACTTTCATTTTCCTTTAGCTCGATCTTCATTGTGTCCAAAGTATCAGATGTCGAGAATTTGAGTTCGTACCAAAAGATCGTCGATCTGAAAGCAACAAAGCCACTGACAACAAGAATAACAGTAATAATGATGACACCACTACTAATTACGGGTACATCGATAATAATATTGCCATGAAACGCAGCATCAACAATAACAGAGACAACGACAAGCATTCCCTGCAGCAGCAACAACGAAAACAGAAAAAACTATCCAAGACAAGTGTTTGGAATGCTGATGGCGAGCTAATCCAAGAGGCAGCCATACGAGTGAAAGTCAATCGACAATTGTTACTGGTGTTCGGCTCGGGCGAACCGTACAAGCTTGACAATTGATTAACATTCATTACACACACTCAAATTCCAGCAGTGGTATTATTATTTTCTACGCTATTAATGTTTTCCAGTAATTTGCAACAAAAAACAAACAAACGCCTCATGATTAAGACTGTGATTGAATTGTAAAAAACCCTCTCTATATATCTATCAACTCCTTGCTCACACATTCGATACGACACTTACACACGTTTCTTTTATCAAGCGACACACTAGTCAACAACAACTGTTCAATCGAACAATCATCATTATTATTATTATTGTGTGCAATCGATCAGTTACACTTACTCACTCCAAACTCAATGTGCACAAACATTCTTTCACATAACGAAAATGAATAAAATAAATTGAGTTTTAACTGGCATGTGTCTTGGTCTAGAGTCGTTACTTATAATTGATCTAAAGTAGCTCTGTTGGTATGGTGATGTTGATGGCGAGCACGAGTATTCATTTCTCATGCTTTATTTGAATATTTTGTCATTATACGTTATCGTCAAGTGTTGCCTTGGCTACTGCTAAGACGCCTTAGAAGCTACTTCGCAGAGTTGGGCTTATAACTTTGAAACACACTCACAGCTAGCAACAACAATTGTATGTCTCAAACACTAGCTTGGCACTACCGAACGCAAGCAGTAGCTAAGTGTTGCAGACTTAGACCAGTCTTGCATGTAGATAGCCGTTTGGCTAAAATCACAGCATCGTTGTATTATGTGTACGTGCCTATGTAGCTTGTACGTAGTTTGGCAAGCAACTCTCAGCAGCCAGTCAAACTGTCGATTGGCAAGATATTTGATGGCACGTTCATCTTCGTTGCTGCTACGTCTTTGCTATGTCTATTGACTCTTATGTGCCTCGTTTGTAGTTTGTCGATGGTGTCTTGCCACACAACACAACACAACAAACCACACCACACCATGACACAAGTTTCAAGGTAGATTCAAAACAACAGTATACTAACAAAGGTTAAAGGTTGTAACTAAAGTTTCAGAGAGTTAAGCTAAAATCGAAACTAAAACTCAAAGACTCTCACTTTAATAGATAGACAGAACTATTGCTAACGAGAAACAACCTATGACAATGATGATTGCTCGAGCGCATTATGTTGCAAGCTACTGCTTAGAGGAAGATTTACATGATTTGCTAGCTTAGCAGAAAAATTATATGAACTTTGCAACGCAAACACCAACCGATGCGACCTTTGGATGTTGCAGTACTCCGTTGATCTGATACTGCAGCAACATCATGTCAGGGTTAGTGGCATTGATGTTTGAAACGACTCAACTCGTTATATCATGCGCCATCGGTGGCGTAGTTGTTGTTGCTGTTGCCAGTGGCACCTGTGTGAAATAGTCTACCACAGCTGCTGCTTTACACGTTAGCACAAGTTGCCTGGCACTATCAGGCTAGCAGCTTTTTGAGGTCTTTGAAAAACTTACTTACTTGATAGCACGTCATGTCATCTCATGGAACAAGCCCCGGGGAAACTCCAAGCTCAATGCTAGTATTGACTGTGAACATCAACTGCAAGAGTAAACATGTAGCATGAGATCAAGCTCAAGCCAAGGCTCTTATTGGTGATCATACGTGGTTTGGATGTTACCTGTGTGGTTATCCAACAACAACAACAAGTACATTGTCTCTCAACTGAGATACTCTAATCTCAGAATGAATTCTCGAAAAAAGAAAACATCAACAATAATAAAACACCCTCGATGACCAGCTTGATTATTCGAGCTAGCATTAGCTGAGAGCACAGTAATATGGCTCGTCATGAGTTTATCGTTAACGGCAAACTTCATATAATCAAGTTTCCACTACCTATTGATACAGTTGATTCGTCACAATCACAATCGAAAGTTACGTTGTACAAGATCAGTACTAACAAGAAGGCTCAAAGAATCTCAAAAAGTGACTTAAATAGCAGTCGAAATGAATCTCAAGACTCTCAAAAAGTATCTACATTAACAGGTAATTTGATTGTTCAATCCACGTGATCAGTGTCACTAGACTACCTTCGATTGGAATCGACTTATACGGCATTCGGAAATAGATAACTACTATTGATGGAAGAAATACTTTTCATTCACACCACAATGATCGTGGCCGTGATTGAAGTACATTTCCTGGTGGCTATATCTAGCCTTCCGTTTGAAGTGTTCATAACTACCAATCAAATATATCAGGAATGATATTATAACTGCTATCAATAGGAACAGTAACCTTGTATTGTGTTTACAATAAGAGAACAAGTTGACGGCCAACAGTGTCTAGTTATCTAGCAACTTTGTCTGTAGTTAGCTAAAGCATCATTCAAGCAAGTTATTGGCATGTGACTCTTGAATACATGAATCTCAAGTTAAGCACGTTGCAAAGGTCGCCCAAATTTCTTTCTTTGTAATTGGATAATAATAGCAGATGCAGTGCATCGTACGAATTACGTGATTACATGATACCAATTTCGCAACACCATATTAGTTAAAAGAGTCCTGCTTGTTAAGCCACGGTTGATACGACAACAATCTCTTTTATTCAAGTAGAAAGAAAGTTAAAGAACTAATTGGTTAGTAATTACGCTTGGTGTATTTTTTATGAATATATCAACACGAGAGAAAACAACTATCATGAGGTAACTGAATCCCATATTAAGAGTGCAATTTTAATGTGCTGAAGATTATCATGGATATTCTCTGAGGATATCAATCAATCGATATACTGAACTGATATGTTTCAAATTTAAATTGAACATTTGAATAGTGGCCTTTCTTGCTTCGATGTGAAAATTTGACATGTGTATACGATGCCATTACACGTATGATATCAGTTCAGAGATAATTATAAATTGGAACTCATCAAATTAAAGCTATACCAGGGATCATTGCAGTCGAAGGTGTTAGTCGGAATTAGTTAAAGAAAAATACCCGGTAGCTCACGTGTATCTATGCTTCTATTACTCTTGTTACTTATTTAACATTCGAATGAGATACATGAAAAAAATCGTTGCGAGATCATAGCTCATTACGAGCTCTGCTCGAATAGCTTCTGTCCATGACGAAAGCTGTCTAGTCTCGTGTTCTTTCGAATGCAGTAAACAAGGTACAGCTACAGCAGACGGCTATTTCTAGCTGCACGCCAATTCCGATTCGAGCAAAGACCAACGAGCAGACACAACATATACAAAACTAACATGAAGCCATTAAAGCTAACTGGGACAAAGCTTACTGGCAATAAGCAAAGAAGGTGCTATTGCCGGCTCTATCAAACACTTGAGCGAAACAAGCGAAGCGAGATTTCAAGCGTGCAACACGTGTCGTTGAGCTGAAAAATTTACCTCGTTTGAATGATTGCACAGACAACATTCGTGTGTGTGAGCAAAGATTGTTTTGCAATTATTGCTCAATCCATACTATCCCCTGAGTTGATACAATCAGCGTAATGAGTGTCGATACAGAACTGCAGCATTAGCGTTAGTAAAGTAAGTAGTAACACCAACACCAACAACGATGGCAATAACAATGACAGGAATAACAGGTGTACAGGCATTGCACACATACATTCTTCATATTTCGTGTCTTTGGTTATGCACGCATGCTAGTCGAGAGCTGATTTTGGTTGGTACTGTGCTTTCGGTCTTGAGATAGTAGCGAAATACAATATAATATGATACTAGTTTACATGGAGGTTTGTTAATCTTAACCAGAAATGAATTATTATAATCACGTGTTGATTATTAAGAGACAAGTTCCTGCTTCCTATGAGCAACGATATGCATAATGGAAAAACGATATGATACTAACGTGTGATTACTTACTTCCTTGATACCAATCTCTCTCCATCTACATCCGACCATTTACCGTAACAAATAACAGACATAACTAACCATGACATGTCATCAGACAGCCGCTGTGCAGCTGGAAAATTTGACTTCGGCGTTCCGTTGGATCGAATAATTGCTGTGCGCGCATGTTACTGTGCAAGATTTGACAAAAAACCCAGGATTTGCGAACGATGTTTAGCTATAGAGGAACAACGACACAAGCACGACCGCTCGGGACAATCGTCAAGACCCCCAACAAGACAATCACATTCGACATCGAGCTCATCTACGACACCAGTGCCACCACACAATGACCAGACCAGTCAATATGGTGAGAGTGACAGTGCCGACAGCGGTCATTACAGCGCCCAAATTACCTCGATGACAATCCCGAATATGGTGCCAAACAAGTTGAATAATAACATGTCAGAATCAGGCATCAGTTTGGGGGGCGATTCTTCTGTGGACCAGAGAGACTTGAAAATCAGTGGCGTGCGTGTGTATTACGCCAAACAAGTGTTGGGCCCCAACAAGATTGGCGTGTTCAAGCTCAAGACACTGGCATTTGAAGAGCCCAAGTTTGGTGCGCAACGAGATTCGCTTCACAAGTTGGTCTCTTGTTTCCAGCAGCTCATCGACAGTGTGTCGAGCAATCGACCTCGCCGACTGTTGATCTTTGTCAATCCGTTTGGCGGCAAAGGACGAGCGTTGAAAATCTACACGAAACGAGTGGCGCCGTTGCTTCGGCTGGCTCGTGTCGACGTGGACCTAGTGACAACAGAGTACGCTAATCATGCGCGAAAGTTGATCGAAGACGAGAGTCAACCGATCGAGTCAACGTATGATGGTATAATTTCCGTCGGCGGTGACGGAATGTTTTCTGAACTCATCAACGGCATCTTGAGTCGTGTGAATCGCGACAAAATTGTCTGGCACGACAAGACAATCTACTCTTCAAACAATGACAACAACAACGACAATAACAACAATAACGGTGACGACAACACCAACCGCAATCTCAATCACAATGACAACAACCCCAAACATGTCGACAGTAACGGCAAGAGCGTACGGCGATACGTAACTCCGAGCATTCCTATCGGTATCATTGGCGCCGGATCAACGGACGCCAACGCGTTCGGTGTGTACGGCACGAACGACACACGCACGGCGGTGATCAATATCATTTTGGGACGCACAGTCAATATCGACGTGTGCTCAGTGCACGATGCATGCGACGATTCGTTGATCAGATTTGTCACGACGATGATTGCATACGGTTATTTCGGTGACGTAATGCGCGAATCGGAGACGATGCGCTGGTTGGGTCCGTCACGTTACGATGTGGCCGGTGTGAAGCGAATCTTGCGCAACGAAGCTTACGAGGGCGAGATACGTGCCGTCGTCGCAGCTAATGATAGCAAGCCTGACGTTCGTGACAGATGTCATGCAAATTGTAGCTGCACTACGTCCTGGCTGAGTGAAAGTCAACCAAACGATATCTCTTCGGAGAACTATCATTATGTGCGTGAATGTGGGTCATTCATTGGTATTAATGCATGCGTAATGGCTTGCCGGTGTCCGCAGACAAAAATAGGCCTATCACCTGGTGCCCACTTAGGTAATGGATGCCTCGATCTCATTCTTGTGAAGCGCTGTTCACGAGCTGAATACCTCAATTTCTTGGCCAGGACAGCCGGTGCTACCAAAAAAAGCGCGGTGAGTACTTCAGACCCCCAGTATAACGATCCATATAATCTTCTATTAAATTTTAGACTAACCTGAGCATCATCCGCTTGTATCTGCACGAAGCTTGATCTTCATTGTGTCCAAGCTATTCGATGCCGAGAGTTTGAATTCATTCCAAAGCCCCAGAGACAGCCATCAAGTCACCCTCACAGTCGATATGAAAGTAGTTCCGGCATTGAAAATCATGACGCCTTGAAAACAAGTGTCTGGAATGCCGACGGAGAGTTGGTGGAGAAGGCAGCCATACGAGTGAAAGTCAATCGACAGTTGCTACAAGTATTTGGTTTTGGCGAGCCATACAAGCAACATGACTGAATACCACCATTGGCTAATCATGACATACAATATATATACACAATATATTTAACATTTATGAACACGATTACGTAAAGCTCAACAAAAATTCATTAAGAGTGACGTCTATCAACATATATCTAAACCGATGATTCTGTTACGATCTGCTCTTTTTGTTTGTGAACAAAATAAAATATATATTTTAGCGCTTTTTGACAAACTTCAATCTGCGACAATCTCCACCAATCAATCGGCAAAAGTTCTGCCTCCCAAATTACGCTAGTCAATGCAACAATTTTTCCAGGTAGGCGTTTTCTGAAATGTTTGAATGTGGCGCGCGTCGGCGCGCATCGCGTTTTATTATTATTAGTTTTTTTTATCGTGTGAATTTGGCCGGCACGGTCTATTTTATTATTATCTGATTGCCTTTCTATCTATTGGTACTTCGGTGGATTCTGCCTCCGTCAACTTAACTACAAACAGTAATATCAGTGTCAACTAATCACCATGGAATCACTTAGCGACTACCTCGATCATGTTAAAGTGGCTACACCAGGTGTCTACCGAGTGCATAAGGATGAATGCATTTGCTCATTTGACACACCAGAATCTGATGGTGGCCTCTATGTTTGTATGAAAACTTTCGACGCAGTTGGACGCGACTTTCTTGACTACCACTACGAACGTTATGGCTACAGGGTTTACCTACACATCAAGAGAATGAAATATCGTGTTGATAAACCCGAAAGCTCTGATAATAAGCCCAAACGTTTGGCTATCGGACTCGAAGGGGGCTTTGATGTCGAAGCCGCTAACAAGGAATTTCGATATGAAGACATCACGTCCATTGTCATTATGCCTTCGCTTAGTGAGATTCCATTGCCCAATCCCGATTTGCCTGATCTCGTGCTACGTTCAGTTAGCTCGATATTGTCAGTTGAATCAGCCGAGAGTTTACGTGAAAACTCTGCAGACGTTTGGGACGGTGAAAAACGACGCACCTCACAGCACGCTGAAAATCTGTATCAAATCACACCCGCCCCTAGAATACCAACGTCAGGTTGGAAATGTGAAAAGTGTGACCTTACGGAAAATTTATGGCTCAATCTAACTGACGGCACGATATTGTGTGGCCGGCGCTTCTTCGACGGTTCCGGTGGCAATAATCACGCCTCAGAGCATTATGATGAATGCAAATACCCGCTGGCTGTCAAATTGGGCACCATCACCGAAAATGGTGCAGATGTTTACTCGTATCCTGAAGAAGATATGGTTGAGGATCCTTACCTCAAGCGTCATTTAGCACATTTTGGTATAGACACTCAAAAGTTGAGCAAAACAGACAAATCCATGGTTGAGCTCGAGATAGACATCAACCAGAGGATCGGTGAATGGTCTGTTATTCAGGAAGAAGGGCACAAGCTAGAGCCTGTATCTGGTCCAGGCTTTACGGGTCTCATCAATCTCGGCAACTCTTGTTACATGAATTCAGTATTGCAAGTGTTGTTTAGTCTCAGCGAATTCCAGGAACGCTTTCATCCGCCAATACCAGTGTACAATCTGTGCGATGGGCCTGGCGACTTCAATCATCAAATGGCTAAGCTAGCATACGGTCTGTTGTCAGGCCGCTACTCAGAGCCGGACCCGTTCTCGGCTGATGGCAAAACTCAAACAGGTATTGCTCCTCGATCATTTAAACACTATGTGTGTGGGCAGAACTCAAATTTCGCCACTAAACGTCAGCAAGACGCCCAAGAGTTTTTTCTCTTCCTTGCTGACTTGATTGAGCGCAACAATAGCGATGGGCGAGCAAGTGAATTATACGAAGAGAAGAAAGGCATGTTGAATCCAACCAAGGCATTTGAGTTTGTGCTTGAAGATAGACTCGAGTGTTCTCAATCAAAAAAAGTCAAGTGTACATACCGTGTAGACTATTGTTTACCACTGCATGTTGATCTAGAGCGTTCGCTCAACCCCAAAGAGGTCGAAGAGTATCAAAAAGCTAAAGAGGAAGCTATTGCAAACGGAACCAAGCAACCTGATATCGTACGCCACCAGATACCACTGACAACGTGTCTGGAGCAATTCATTGAACCCGAAACTCTTAAAGACTTCTATTCATCAGCTATAAAAGCCTACACAACGGCCAACAAAGTGACCAAGATTTCACGTTTTCCACGATACTTTGTGTTCCAGATGAAGAAGTTTCAACTTGACGACGATTGGGTGCCACGCAAACTCGACGTTTCGTTCGTTGTTCCTGAAACTCTAGATCTAGAAATGTTGACTGCCATGGGTTTACAACCAGGAGAAGAAGAGCTCGATCCTCAAGGTATCGAGGATCAAGCACCACGATTGGAAGCTGGCCCATCTCAGCAGATAATCGATTCACAATGCCAGGAAAATACAGTTAAGGATTTTGAAACGGATCCCGGTGCAATGGCCACATTATTGTCTATGGGAATTGACCAAGAGGATGCGAAGCGTGCTTTGGCTTTTTGCAATAATGATCCGCAACAAGCTATCGAGTACATATTTAATCCACCGGCCAGTAGCTCGAGTACCACTGACTTGGTATCGGTTGCAATTCGACCTGACGTCTTCAAAATGAAATTCTTTCGACCTGATTTAGGGCCGAAAAAATATCATCTCAAAGCCTTCATATCGCACATGGGAACATCTACTATGTGTGGTCATTATGTGTGTCACATTAAGAAGGAGGACGGTCGCTGGTATATATTCAACGATAGCAAGGTGGCTGTTTCAGAGAATCCACCTAAAGAGCTCGGCTACTTGTATTTTTATGAGAGAGCCTCGGTCCCAGCAGTCTCAGCTTGACCTAGTTAACTTCCAAAAAGTTTTTCAAGTTGAGACGAGGAGGCTTATGTCCATCTACTAGCTCTATATATGGTTCAGCGACAGTATTGTACAAACAGCCGTTGATGAACGACTTTTAAGTATCGAAAAACAATCGGTGACTTTTCAAGTTTATATAAATATCTACACGAAACTATACATGTGTTGTTTAACTGGTCCACTTCAAACATCTAGTATCTTTGTGAATTTTTAGACAGTCGATGCAACAAAATCGTACTCCGCACGTGACACACGTATAGCTGGATTCAAATCCGCACACGCTACAAAAGTGGCGTTTAGGCAATCGGAATTTTTCTGGTGGAGGTGCCGCAGCTGACGTATAGTTAGGTTCAGGCCTCTTGCTGTCGTCTTCGAGTAATTGTGCGAATGACATGTTGCGTAATCGAAGCGCCGACTTTCTCCCACCCCCTGCTTTTGAGGTATCTGTTTCGAAGCGAGGAATTTTTTTGTTGAGGACGAGATTTGCATGAGGATCGTCGTGGTAATTATCACGTTCCAGCTGTTCTAGATTGTGACGTAAGCGCCGTTTGCGAGTAAACTCATCCATTACACGATATTGCTGTCGTGCTAGCGCCCCAGAACCACGGGCCGAGATTCCACTGGGTGTGCTAGAGCCCGAGTTAGTTGTCTTGGTGCCGCCGGTCGGACTGCCATTTGCTGGCTCATCGCCGGACAATAGACCCAGTTTTTTAGCTGCCGCTTTGATCATGATGGTGTTTTGGTATCTCTTTCACAATTTCAATGACAAGTAGCCACGAAAATAGATGATTTTTTCAGATTTTTCACTTCTCTGGGTCAAGGTTTCATATAATTAGTTTGTTTCAACGAAGTTGATCTTTTCCATGAGATCATCAATACTAGCTTTGAGCAAGTCGACACACTCCTTCACAACAAATATGTGAGTGGCATCCAGATCTTGAATGACAAATTTCTTGCCTTGCAATGCCTTGGTCTCGTCCAGATGCAACAAGAATTGTTTCATCTGCGGATCACATTCGATGAGGACACCGTGGTTGACGTGCACCATTGCCCCCTCACGTACACATATCAATTAAAGGTATGAAAAATTTGTGGTTTAAAAACTGCTTTTGAGTTATTGATCAATGTCACAAATATGGATGAATGTAAATGGGGCTACTTTGCCGATTCTTGAAGTCGGTCGATGTGATGAGGTGAAATCCTTCGAGAATTAGACGTGCGACAATCTCGATGCGCGCGCAACATCATGCGCGCACTTTTCAAAGTCAAAGAGCCGCTAAGAGCTATCGTGAAGTTGTATCAGGAAAACAAAGTTGAACTTCTCAAACGTGATGTTCACGGAAGTGGGTATTCAGATATGCCCAAATTACTTTATAAACCATAATTTGGATATTAGAGTGTATCATCCTAACTTGTGGTCCACTATATACAGCTATCTTAAAGTTTCTGTGCAATTCGTGATCGTGGCAACTCAATCAAGCTCACACTTTTTGATAGTTGCGATTCCTTGTCGAGCAGAGCAAGGAAAGATAGGTTGTATTGAAGCATTCCCATAGAAAAATGTCTCTCAGCGATTGGGTTGATCTATAACCGTGTATTCTTTTGAATTTATTGCTATCACGTCTTCAGCGAACGATCATTGCACTTGCATTGATCGTTCGACCTCAATCTAGAGTGAGCAGCACATCAAAGAAACAGAATGACGACAGTCGGGCCTTAATTTTGCTCATTCACGCTCAAACGAACCTGCTTACATTGAAACATCATTAGTCGGCAGTGTTCTAGTGTGAGCATTAGACTTGGTGATAATCTGGACAGTCAGGGATGTTTACCGAAAGGTGGCGCCATTGAGACGCCGTAATAATGTCAGCGATGTTGCACAATCTCGCAGAATGTACGAAGCTTGTCAAACCTGATGACTTTGTGTAAAAGAGAAGAATAGAGATCTATGTGGAATTATTAACTGATGACAAGCACATCTAGCGTGAAGTCAAGCATCATTTGAGTGCTAGCTGTGTATGCAATGGAGACAGCAGTGAGCAGCAACCAGCGACCAAAAAACACCACTATTCCAATCCGGCGAGTGTGTGCGACTTGATTGATAATTTCACGCATTTGCATTGTGTGCGTGTCGTTGCAATAGACAAAAAGAACGAAAAGTGCGAGTGCTGTCGCGCTATATTGCTATTGAATTCAATTGTATGCGCACTTTGGTTCAGCCGTCAGTCGATTGTTGTTGGCTTCTATCGTTCTACTCTCTTTAGATTCACCATTCTCGACGGCTGTGTGCATGAGTGTGTATCGCCGAATACCATTTATTCTTTCCTTCAATGAGTGTCTGTCTATCTATCTGCCAGCGTGTTGTTTGCCTGTCCGTTTGGCCGTTTGCTTGTCGTTCATTCGTTGTTCATCCGACGATTGGTGTCGACGCGAATTGCGAATCGAACTTACTTAACTGAACTGAATCAGAGAAGTGAGAGAGCGAGCGAGAGTGACGCGCCATTGACCGGTGCTTCCGATTGCTGCCGATGGCCATCGACAGCAGCAATCAGGCGTCTGTTTGTTGTTGTCGGCGGTCCAATTTCACCCGTTCATGCACGTGGCTCGTACACCACAATGGAATACACCCCATCGTCGTCGTCAGAGTGCAACCGAATGCTAGGCGAACACAAGTACATTGTGTATTGGAATTGACCGGCCGGCCAGCAGGCAGTTCAATCAAGCCAGCGTTTCAAATCCTTTATTTCAGCTGTCGATTCTTGGCGTTGGCGTTTCCATCACTAGTGCTGTTCGTATCGCGATTGATGCGCTACTATTGGTGCTAGCAGTAGCTGCTGTCGCTGCTTGTGCTGGTTTGCTATGCTATACGTTCGACATTAGCTATTAGGTGACGTTCAGTTCACTTTGTTGCGGTCCAATGAATATCAATGAATTTGAACAAAGACCTAGCTCAGAATGATGTCCAGATGCACGCTTTGACACGTACGCGTACGTGCAAATGCATGCACAAGTATACACATTTCGACTAAATGTAACCAGACGTATATTATTGGCCGCCAATAGTTCGCCTATTGCGCGCCGAGATGTGTCAGCTTAACGAACAGCACATACATACACTACATTTCCGCGAACGAGTGGCAGTAGCCTAGCGACGACGATGTGGTTGTGACTGTGGAACTTTGCATCAATGAGGGGACGGTGTACATGGAGTACAAGTCATTCATGATGAAACTTTGTGCATATACACGCCAATTGATAGGTTGGTTGATCTAGATCGCGCGTCATTGGAACTAGCGCTACCATGCTAGTAATATCGATGTATATATATACATCGTGTATATGCACGCACGATAAAAAACAATTGCCAGTGAGTCATACAAAGCTCTTCCCCTAGATAGGCACAAAGAGAAAGGCGCCTAAATTAAGGCGCAATTCGTACGAACGAGCTAAATGAGGATCGATACTCGAATGAACGCCAACACTTTTCATGCTTTGTCTAATCTGACTTGCGTTTTTTTTCACAACACATACGCGCGCGCACACACACAAATAGCCCATGAAAAGAATAGAGCTCAAGGATGGATTCATGTCTGGACAAGAATATTGAGCTCTCACATATCGAGCCGGTGCCAGTTGTTAGTCGATACACACAGTTCAGTCTAGTCGAGCATGTTCCAACACAACAGTGTGTATATTCGGAGATTTGCGTCCAATGTGCACTGTGTGTGTGCCAGAAATCGGCCAGCTTTGATTTACGGACAACGTTGTGCAAGAAACTCGAGCCGATCGATCGAATTCATCATCGATTCCAGCGCTCGAGTTAGTGTGTGATCATAAATCAACGTGTGCGATGTGTGCCGATGGCGGCGCACAACACAACAATAAAAGTTCTGTGCCATGTAGAGAGAGAGAGAGAGTCACCCACCGGTGGCTTGTGTTCTGTGAGTGTGTGTTTGCCGGCCGCTGTTGCATCTACACTATAATGTTGTAATGTTTTGTTTGTCAGCTTTTCTTTGATCGACTCTTGTGGGATTTCCATGTGTATTTGTGTGCGTGTGTGTGTGTGTGTGTCTATGTCGATGCCATGCCATTATATATATCTCATGCGTCGTGTGGCGCCTCTCGACTGAACTGAACTCGAACACAACGGTACAATCGGTACTCGTTGAATTGATAGGCCGGAAACGCTCAAACCCATCATCCAGGCGTGCTCGTACACAACAGCTGATGATTCAATGTTGTTGAATAGATGGTGTATAAAACGAACGAACATTGGCTTTCTGCGTTTTTTAGCCAATTCGAGAGTGGGAGAGAGAGAGAGAGAGAGAGCTCAGTGAGTCTAAGTGTGTGTCCCTACTATTCAGCTTTGGCTTGCCTTTCTAGCGTCGATTTCATGGTTGTCGCGCGCCAATGCCACCACCATGGCACTTGCCATGCTAATCGTGCTGTTGTGTCGTGCGATGTCGTGTCATGTTGTTCTGTAGCGTGCCAGTGTGCGTACGATGTGATGTGATGTGGTGTAGTGTGGTTAGTTCAAGTGTATCCTTACAACAAGGGCCGTGATGTGCACCTTTACGAAGACAAACTATGCACGAACGACGAGGACTATTCCTGTGTGCTGTCGTCATCATCGTTGCCTTTGTATGTTTGTGCGCGACCTGTAAACGTACTCACATATTCGCCAACTCATCAATTGGCTAGGCTCGCTATTTGACCAACCACAGGTGAGTCAGTTCCCAGCCAGTGATGGTCTTTTAACGAACGAGCCACCAGCTAACAAAGTCTATTCGAATGTCATCAGATCATATATCACGCCTCTACATCAACACGACATCATGTATGAATGTAAGTATGTACAATGATGCTGCTTGCGATCGTGATGACCAAATTGTACATTGTAGATTGGATTATGATGGATGCACATGTTCTGGCAACCACGTGCGTGGCCACGCTCTAATTTCGATAGTTGTGTTCCGCTCAAGAGTGCGGACAATGCACTCTCTCATTGCCTGTATATGTGCGTGTGTTTCAGCTTGTCAATAAGGAGAAGGAAGAGGTTGCTGCTGCTGCTGATAATAATCATCAACCAAGCGTAAACACACGGCGCAGCATGTGTGCGTGTGTGAAATTCTAAATTAAGTCTTTAGTTGTTGTTGTTATTGCTATCAGCGTGTCTGATACTGACCACTTGCCTGTCAATAATAAGATGAGATCAGAATATAAAAATATAGGAAGTTAGGAGACGCGATGATGGATGACGACCCGGCTAAACAGTGCTTGCGAATTCTCAATAAAACATGTGTGCCTGTGTGTATGTGTGCATTGTTCGTTCGCAAAAGACGACGTGCATAAAATGAAGAGATCTTTTGTACACAACAACACTATACTTTACTATGCGTGCTGTGCCAGTGAAAGTTCGCAGAGCACGTCTGTGCATCGATGCGAAACGATGCTTGTGTGCTCTAGCATATCGTTGGCTTTACATAACTTCAATGAAGAACCAGCATAAGCACGTGTACACAAACGCGAAAATGTACACAAAATCCACGGGGCATTTGTTCGCCGGCCGGCATTTGACACGCAACGTCTATTGACTTGTCCGATGCGCATACACATGCACATCTTATTCCAAATCTTCCGGCTTGCTTATATTTTCATCAATATTATGATATAATTCTTTCTGTCAATTGATTCCCGTGAAAGCAAGACTCAATTCATTCAGATATCTGTTAATGCTAGCTTCGAGCTCTCAATACAACAACTCTTTTGCTACATATCAGAAACATAAACCTCGATAGCGACCCGTTAGGAAAAACAGTCCGTGTGGAGAATACAATTAAGGTCCCACATAGCATATTGAGCACTTCACGAACACGAATCAATTAATCATGTTCTTGTACCGTTTTAAATTGATAGTTTATTATTAGATGGCAGCAGCTAGTTCTATTTGGTTCGATTCTGTTTGAAAATGCATTCGAGTGTGGCAATAACAAACAATGTGAATAAGATGTTTGCTGCGCCCTTCATAGCGAGCACGTTGTTGTTGGTGTTGTCATTAGCTTTAATGTAAAAGACAAAAGCGAAAACGTGTTTGCTTTGAAGCTCCTTGTTTGATTGATAATTATTTCTACAAGCACCGCCAAGTCCGTCAGCCTTTAGCCCAATAAGCAAGCAAGCGAGAGAGCGATAGAGCAGGCAAGATAATGAACAAATAAACAATTGAGCTTGAGAACACCGCTCGACTGGCTAAATGCTTTACATGAATGGTATTGTTGCATGTGAACACACTGTGTGAATCAAAATAGCAACGACAAGGCCAACTTGAAACTGTTAACATGGTTTCGCTTTGTCCCAATCCATTTGCTGCTATTCTAAAATGAACCGTACAACAAATATAATGCAAGCACAACAGCCCGAACATCAATTATTGATGTTATCATTTGGAGCGTCATATCATGGAACTGGTGTGTGACATACAAACGTATACAGTTAGACACATAGAGGACATGTAGAAACAAGTCGAGCCTCGGGTCATTGGGACCAACAGCAGCAGCGGCGCGCTCGCTCACTCGCTTGTTTGGTCGCTCAGTTGATGGGAATGGTACCAAACGCGGAGAAGCAAAAGCAAAAGCTTTTATGTTTGCGTACTGAGATTCGGTTATTAATACTAACTTTGGATGTTTACACCAACGCGTTCTCATAGTGAACATGTAACATAAACGAGCATCGACATATAGACACCGACAATCGACCCGAACGATAATCGTATATTTATACCGATATATAAATATATATGGAACGTCTGCTTTACGTCATACACACAAGACTACGAGCTTCGCGAAACACTATGAGTGAGACAGGGATGCCGCACAATTCAAGCATGGCCAACAGGATGCACTTGCCGTCGTTGCATGTTGTCAGTGCATCTGCGAACAACAGAAGATGAAAAAAGTCGGCCCGTTGAGCCCAAAAGAAGCCGGGAGGCATTCACATGCTGAATTTACATGGCTCAAGAGGTTGCACAGCGAGATGAAGGAACAACGGCACAAGCTAGCGCAACACACTGACGCACGATGTGCTGTGCCTTACAATGGCAAGCGCGTATCTCATTCTATACATCAAGTTGTCGGTGTATATGCGACTCACGCAATATAATGTGTGATGCTGGCACACACTCACGCACACATAACAGCAGACAACAGACAAGCACACAAATACATACACAAAATGTTGGCTTTGTGCGATATGAGCACGATACGTATTTGGCGAACAATAACAAGCCACAAAAGAAGACAACAATTGACGCGCTCACACTAGCTATTGGGGCCCACTATTGAACTTTGCTATTGTACCGGAGTATACGCAAACATAGAGAGACAGACAGACAGTCGAAGCAGGGGAGCAAGTGAGAGAGTGGCATCTTTATCAGACGCAAGTTAATAGTTGAGTGAACAAGTCGAGAGTGCCGGCCAGGAGACGCAAAAGGCGAAGCAAGGCCAATGAGCGCAATGTTTGCAACAGCAATGCTAACTTGCTAGCACACAAAATTCGGGATCGCTCGATGTGCAATCGACAAAAGGAAGCTGCGTGGAAGTCTGTGACCATCCAGTGAGAAAAGCAAGGCTAGGTAATCTAGAGCAGAGCAAATCAAAACAGTGGTAGTTGTTGGACGATGTCGAAATTGTCTGCTCGCTGTCGTTGACCAATTCGTGATTTAGGTCCATTGCCGTTGGCGCACCTGGGAACTGAGATACTCGCCGTTAAGATGCAGCGGGCATTCACGAGGTAATGTGCAAACAGAGCGGAGAGTGGCTGGAGATAGGCACAAGAAGTCGAATGAGAAGCAAACAGACCCAAGAGAATTGTCACATACTGGCGACGACATATGAGCGCGCTCACGCCTCGAACTCGCACAACGCGAAGTGTGAGTCACTTGACAGTTGTGCAAGTGTACAGCATGTCGTCGTCGTCGCTTGTCTTCCTCATCGCCTGTCTCTAATGACAACGCTGCCTGAGGCGCCTGTAACCTGTGTACTCGTTGTTTGTCTATCTTGTTGTCGGGCATTATGTTCATTATTAATCCAAATATTGTCTTCGATGTGCTGTCTCGGAAGACGAATTGCCCCAGAGGCTGTCCCATGAACAGACATCACATTTGCTGTAATTCCATGAGACAGCGCGTCACTATACCGCTACCGC
Source organism: Fragariocoptes setiger (assembly GCA_019968535.1). Classification (NCBI taxonomy): domain Eukaryota; kingdom Metazoa; phylum Arthropoda; class Arachnida; order Trombidiformes; family Phytoptidae; genus Fragariocoptes; species Fragariocoptes setiger. The sequence goes on from JAIFTH010000230.1 coordinate 22,304, forward strand.
TACTGATTCCAAGAAAATTGTGTTAGATTTTCGGACGCATCAAATGACACCACACTCATACACGCGCAGCATTTCCTGTCAAACGAATTCGGATATGGCAGCTGTGTCTTTATATGAAATTGTCGATTGGCTTTAGTCCATTGCTGTACTAACGAACGATCAATTACAATGGCCAATAAACAAGCTAGGAGACGAATTGATTGTGTGTGTGACAATCCGATCATGCCATCGACAAACAGGGCGAATAGATAGACCCATAATCGGTGAAGTTCATAAACACAACTGGCGATTTTGGCGACTAGCGTCAAAGCGCGAAAAAAACAGCGAGGCTCATCAAGGGCCGAGTTGCCAAGTAGTATTTGAGCCGCAGTAGTAAACATTTACAGTAGACGACGCTGAGCGCCAAGACGCTGTCGCATAGTTACGTGATTCAAAGGAGTGCAGTAATCTCATTATCTTAATCACCAGCGCAGTGTCCGCTATTGCATTTGCTCACTGGCTTGCTTACGCTTATGAGACGTTGCTGAAGTTCCAATGTCAACTGCTCGTTCGTTCGTTCACTCACCTAAGATCATCTGTTCCCTGGTCGGCAGTGGTGTCGTCGCTCGTTCGCTATATGTCGAGCGCCTAGTGATGTTCCAGAAGCGACGATTGGTTTATTTTTGTGTTGCGTCGGATCGCTTAGCAACTGCTATGCGACGCCGTGCTCTCACGTGCAACTTGCGATGATCACGTTCCCGCTCGCTCGCTTTATCGTCGACACTCCAATAAGCCTAGTTTCCAATAAGGCGCGATCCGACGCCATTGGCGACCAGATTAGTCTCTTCGAGCTCATCATTGGGATCATTGCGAACCTTGACTTGCGAAGTTAAGTCGAGGCTAAAGGCTCGCGAAGCCGAGAAGCGTAGCCGACAAGCAAAGCATGCACTAGCGGTAATACAGTCGGGCGCCAAACGTCGTTGAAGTTGCCTCACACATACACACAAACGCGCACACTTTGGCAAATCAAACCGATAGCTGCAGCAGTGGAGTTATCACTAAGCGACAAGTGTATTCAGTGTATGACAAAGTTTCAGCTTGCCAGTCGGCAGTTCCTGGAATCACAAGCGATGATCACGCGCCATGTGTATATATGTTTTTGTGTGTGCACATTCAATCAGCTTGATTGAGGGCACACACACGCACAACACAAATCTCACCAAACTTTGCACGCATTCTGGAACGAGACGAGACGCGAATATAACTTATGTATTGAAGCCGCCATAGCAATTGAGGGCCTGGCCAGTTCTTTCCCCTACTCTTTTTGCACGCTCTAACTTATTGAGTGAGCGTGGCTTGTTTGAGTTGAGTGTAAATCGAGAGACTTTATAATTCATAGGCGTGCCATACACAACAACATTAGTGCCTATCAACTTCCAAACGTAGAAACGCAAAACGACGACGACGACGAATCCTATCAACTCTCTGAGATGCTCACACGCTGCGTCCATTTTGTTGCACTAATATACATGTGTGCACAGTGAGTTAACGTGTGTACTACAGTTTAGTGTAGTACACATGTAGAGCAGTGGATTATCAGGCCGCGACTCCAATCAGTAAGGCTAGCTGTGCCGAGCTGCGTCGGTGGATGGTGGATGATGTTTCTGTTGTTGGACGATTGCGCATCCACACGAGCGCATCAATCACGCGTTGCTTAACAAAGTGTCGTCGCAAGTGTCGCCAAGCTCACCACGCTCATCATTGGCTCTTCGTCTCGATTCTGGGCTAACTGGCAAGCAAGCGACATCGAGATTACCAATAGCCTGTTGTTGTTACTGATTGCTATGTTGTGCTGTACAGTGAACTCTTTTGGTGCCAGTGCAGAATCGATACTACACTGTTGAGTTGGCAAATCGCCCATGAGCTTCGTCCACACTAAACAAAGTGTCTTTGCTTCGTTCGATACATGCTACACAGCAGCTATTGCTTTCACAGCGCTAGATTCTCTCTCTCTCTCTCTCAATATATACTCCTGCACTACAGTATTCCTTACCCTTTTTGGCCCTCACAGGACCGACCCAATGTCGATGGCGTTTGCCGTCGTCGGGGCACAATTCTCTCTTCTGTCGAACACTCAGCCCTTTTCTCTCTGCCAGCTGTCAGCCGTGGCAGAGAAGGACGTTACAAGAGCTCATGGCTAACATGATCGGGTCGTCTAAAGCTCAGCACGCTCGCGTGATATTACATCGCTTATTGTAGCCAGCCAGCTAAACCATATCGTACCATCGTGACATGGTGCCATTGTAACGGCTAGCTGAGAATGGTACCAACTAACATTGAGGCTTTGAAGAGAAAGAGTGGCATAAGACGACACACACAAAATAGCAACAACGCCAACAACTTTGAGGCTGATCACAATGGCACGTTAGTTTGCGTGTACCAAAATTGAACATGAGCGGATATTTTATGCAAATCAAACGATAGCGCTAGTAAAGTTACAACTTCAAAGACAGCAATGTGGTGTGTCAGACACAATGTTGTCACACGACAACAACAACAAATACAACTCATTGTCACGTTGTTCTTTCGCTAGTAACACTGGCCCTGATGGTGCTGGCCATCCGCATAGTTGTTGGTCGTTGCTAGGCTGGCCAAGTTATTTGTGGCGTGCCGAGAATGAGCTTTCAACTCAGTGTGAACCTCAGCAGGCAGGCAGGCGGACGGATAAGCCTCTTTTATAAGCCGCTATGAAGCCAATATTAGCAGGAGCATCGAATCATGTCGTCGTCGTAGCTGTTGTTGTGGTGCCTGTCACTGTTAATGTCGTAATGGTGTCAATTTGGCCAATAAACGAGCCGGTCGCGACACTTGTAAGCGTTTTTTTTGTCAAATGCTGATATGAAACAAAAAATAACTCACGCGTGGTAATGACGAACGGGGGTCTCACCGAAAGTACGAACGAACGAAGCACCATGAAAACAGAGGCAGCACACAATAACAGCATGAACTCACCTTTTATGAGATGCTTCAAAACTTTGAACATGTATGTACAAGTCTTCTCTCCAGGCAGTTAGATAGTTAGATGAAAAGGAAGCGTGACTACCACTACATAGAACAGAACACATGACAAATTTGCCTCGGGATGTGCACACACGTTACTTGTGTAAATGCAAGCGTTAAGTTATCGCTAGCTCATTCGTTCGTTTTCTCAATGTGACATAGAACGAATGTGAAAAGGGAAATTTGCAAGTGAAAACCTACGGTCACTTTGGTGTCTGAAAGCAGGCTACTATAGTTTGTGCATTGCCACGAGAAAGTTCAGGGAGCAACTATAGAGAAGGAGAGAGAGAGAGAGAGAGAGAAAGAGAGAGTAAGTTATGACGTAAATTTTTGCCTCAAAGTTGCATTAACTGAAATGAAGCTACCGAGGCTAAGTGTATTCGATGGCAACCGTGAAAAGCGAGCCCACACACACACACACACACACCACATTGCGTACAAGGCATTGTGGCTACACGGCCCAACCGACGAGCTGACGAGCCAACGAGTCATCGGAAGGCATGAGGGTCGTCACTTGACGTGAGCGTAGAACGTCGACAACAACAGCAACGATAGAGCAAAAGTGAACGAATTAGATTTCACCGAGTTTGCCTCGTTTATCGTTCGCTCACTCACTTACTCATTTGCTTATAATGTTCTTGGGTGAGTGTGAGTGAGTGAGTGATGACGCACGAGATAGCAGTCGTCTAGTCGAGTTTGAAAGTAGCAAGATCAAGGGCTCTTACATGGCCTCCCTTACACTCGCCATGCTGAATGATGAAGCGACCAGATTACAGGCAGAAACAGGCCCGAATAGGTGATGCTGTACAGGACACCACTTTGTATGAATGTGTGTATTGTAATTGTTACAATAATCTAATTGGCAATGGTGGAAACTATGTGCGGAAATAACAAGCTACAGCGGTCGAATTTTATTGCTGAGCCATATTCGAATTGACACCCACTCAGTTTAAGTTCGGTTAGTGTGTTCATTAACCCACTGATACACCTCCGATGCATCACGCGGCCCAAGCATAACGTGTTTCATTATGAGAGCTCTATTGGTTCGTGGCTTCCTTGTTGCATGCTTGCTTGTAGTATGACAAACACGTGCCTTTATTTCGTTTCGGTATCGATAGTGGCATTCGATGCGAATGTGAGTGCCACAAGAGCGCCGTATGGTGACCGTTGCACTGGAAACGGACCTCTAGCTCCAACAACAACAGTAGCAGGAGCAGGGTCAGCAATAATAACGGCACACAACAGTTGCTGACAAAATCAAGCGTGACAGGCGAATTTGCATGCACATTGGCGTGTGATGGGGCATCTTTTGATGATGCAGGAGTCGCGTGGTTGGTCGGCGACACGCGTTGCCAACCAATCGGTCGACCGGCTGACGGGCTGTCCCAAGTCACAAAGCAAGCCAGCCAAGTTGGCATGTCGCTAAGAGCTAAAACTAGAGCTAGAGAGAAAGAGGGGAACAGAGAGAGAGAGGAGGAAGAAGAAAATAGACAGACACACGCACTACTCGTGTGGCTTCCGCATTGAACCGCGCTCGCTCACAGTTGATCAGTTGGGCGTCATTTGATGTGAGGCTGTATGTTAGTTTAATGTTCTGTGCTGAATAACATGCACACCTGGCTATACACGTATGTTTTTCCTTTTGTCAAGCATCTGTCAATAGTGTGATTGTGTGCGTGCTCGTTGTGTGCCTCATATATGTTTGCATCTATCGATTGCACATTGTGTGGCTTCTCAAATTGCGCAACAACAGCGCACCCAGCACAGTAGACGACATACAGAATTTTAGTAGATGAAAATGTTTCACAAAACGACATTGTAATTTGTCGTTTTGCGACCGTCAATAACAAATTCTCGCTCGCTTTCTCGCTCGTGTTACACGTTCAGTTAGCATGCTTAACAAACCTGTAGCGTCTGCGCCCAGCGCTGGCGATAGGCAAACACGATTGCCAAATTGATTTAGAGCATTATGATTATACGGATGATAGTTTTTGTTTCTATTTTGATGTTTATGTTTAGGCTCATGTAAGTATGCGACAGACAATGGAAAAGTGAAGCATCTGTTAGTGTGTGTGTGTGTATGGCTCTGTAAGTTTAAGCACAACGATAGCAACACTAGCATGCAGAATCAATAGATGTTATTTTAATGATGTTGATGCAGCGAGAGGGAGAGAAATAATTCCTACTTTTGCTACTAAAATGACCCCAAAATGATGTGAATCAACCGTATTGTCTTTCTTGTACGAATGCCTAGAGTACGTGACGTCAATTGTAGGCACATTCGTCGTCGTCGTTGTTGTTGCTGTTGTTTCGACTACAACAAACATCCCAATTCAACGATCTCACGATTTGTCCTTTAATATTATTGCTGCCCCGTTTGCACAATGCAATGTTAACACACTTAGTTCTATTGCATTGCAATGTGCCATTGTGGCTACAATGCTACAGCAGAACCGAAAGCAAAATTAAGCCGAGCTAGCAAAAAGGAAGGCAAATGCATAGCTTGGCAAAAATCGGGCAAGCATGAGATGCCGCTGCACGCTTGCACGACTCGGGGAAGAAATTTTGATCATCGAGCTGCAGCAGTAGAAGCAGCAACAACAGACTGACGACAATAGCTATCGGAAAACGAGAACAACAACAACAAAAGACGAAATTCAAACCGAAACTTATGTTGTTGTGATGCGCTCTGGGCGCAAGCGAAACGTTTGCGGCCAGGCGTTGCTGCTACAATCAGTTAGTCAGTCAGTGAGTCAGCAAGTGAGCGTGCGAGAATGCCGGCCGGCTAGCTAACCGGCCGGCATAAAATTAACTATCACTGATGTTGCTTTGTTTTTGTTTACATCTGGAAATGGTCTTGAAGTGAGCGAGCTGCTTTCATTGGTGCGCCAGTTATACGAGCCCGACGCAACATACATATACGCATAGGCGTACGCATTCACACTCACATGAAGCTCCATGATTCATTGTTTCCACAATCTTATCTCTCTTCTTCTTCTATTGCTCGGTTGCTTATGTTGTGTGCCCCCTATTTTTACTTCTCTCTATCGAATGTTGCTATTTTTGTTGTTGTCGTCTTCTCAGCTCACGATTCACACTATAAGACCAGTAGTAGGCATTTCTAGCCAGTCATCCGACACAACGACTGCACACTCGCTAATTAGCTTGCTCAGCCACGTAAGGCCATCGTCAAGGTCTTGCTCTTACTCCATCTTCTCACACTCGCACGCAGCTTGACTCGGCGCTAAACTTTGTTCGCGTTTAACTTTTGCCCGGTTCGGAAATTTTGCATCGCTTGTTGTCTCACTCACTCGCTTTCAATTAACATTAAACATTTGGTTGGCGCACACAACAAAGAGGCGACAGCAATTACATCTCGCACCTTTCACGGGCCGCTGTTTATATTGCTAGCTCACTTACTATCTTACGAAATAGCTTGCAGGCTCACCATTTGGCTGGCTGGCTTGGTATAGAGATATTGTCTAACTTAGAGAATGACATTCACAGTGGGGCACCAAAGCCAAGTAGTGCCGAGAAAAGGAAAGCAAAGGTATCATCGTGCCTCGTAGAGAGAGGTGAGATAGACAAACTGAGATATCAAGTTCTTCTAGCGACTGTATTCGCACTAACAATAGCTATACTCGGGCTTGCGCAAGTAGTCGAATTGCAGTTGGATGAATGCCACCAGATGGCACCACTTGGACTGATTCCACACAGCCCGCGCCCGGTTCAATAATGTTGGCCGGCTCCGTTGGCAGTCGATCGGGCCTGGCGTCATTGGCGTCCTTGATAGCAGGAGCGTGCGTTCGGAGTGCAGCACACGGCGGCAACACGGAAGCTAAGAGGCGCTGGGCCGCACGTATCGCTTGGCTGCACACGCCAGTTAGCTGGCGGGCACGTAGGCATGCAAGCAAGCAAGCGGCGAGCCGGCCGGCCGGCTCCCTGCTTAGTTGGCCGGCCTGAAAGCTTGCGTGCAAAGCTGGCCTTGCCTTTCGTGTGCTCTCTGGCATGTTCGCCCCTTCGACCCTTGTCGGACAGCGACTCGACTTCGGCTACAGTTTGTAACTTCGCCGGCGAGCTTGCCGGAAAAGCCTAAGCTTGCCATAAGCGAACGGCTGAACGAGCTTGCGAAGCCGGGAGAGTAAGCTTCGCCAGAGCACCACGCCTTCGGCAATGTCCCCACTGAGTTGATTCGTCCGTCCGTTCGTTCCCTCGCTCGTGGTTGCTGTAGATAAATGCGTGCGCACCACTACTATTGTTGCAACGATGTCGAGCTGCTAAGCTAAAAATTGACATGCATCTCTCGGCGACAGTCGACAGTCATTGGGATTTGTGTGTTTGTTCTCTCTCTCTCTCTTTCTCTCGCGCTACCCCAGCTTTTTTGTTCTGTTCCTGTGCCCTTTTCGAATCGGCCAATGGTAGGGTTATTTGTGTTCAGCGGGATTGAGCCTCATCGTGATCAGATTATTGTGTGCATATGTCGCAAAAGCGCAATAATGATTTGCGTGCTCGCTCCAATAAGCGCTTTGCTTGGCTCCTCGTGTTACAATGTTGAATGTTCTCACAAGCACGCGCATAGATCTAGGCATTAGTTGTGGCTGTCGTTGTTATGATGCAAAATTTGGGCTTGTCCTTAAGCTTCGGGACCAACGACGATTGAGTCGAAGTAGCGACAACTATCGAGTGAAGCCAAAGCTCGCAAATGTCGAATCAACGAGACATCTAATCATTGAGCTTCGAATTGGGACCACACCAGTCAATGTGAAATATCATGTGAAGCTTTCACAATGTGAGAATTACTAAAGATCGCCATTACCGCAATAAGCTACTCCTGCTGCTGCTGTTGCCGCAGCCAATGTCGCAATGTTATGAGCTCCAACTTGCTGTTGGGTTTAGCTGCTTGTCGTAGGTTTGCGCTCTCACATCATAACGTTGGCAATGTTTGCTGGCAATAACAATTGTACAATAACACAAAACTCTAGTTAGTGGCAAATGTGCTTCAACTGATAAAGCTGGACACACTACACTCACGCTCACAGTTACTAACAGTTGTTTGCAGTTACTACAAGCAGCGTATATAGCCGCTACACTTATGAAACAGCAAAACCAAGATCGTCCAGAAAGAGAGTCTCGTCCTGATCTCAATCGATCGGAGGCGCGCCTCTTGATATTAGTGCGCCCTCTCTCTCCCTCTCTTGTTGTTGTTGTTGTTAGGGCTCGCTCGCTCACAATCGCACAATCGATAAGTGGACGAGCGATTGATGAGCTTGCGTGTCCACTGACACACGTACGCACAAACACAAGAAAACAACGGCAACGGAACGGCAACAAAGCAAATGGAGAGACGACGCACACTATTAGGTCATTAGCTGAGGCTCGCTTGCTTGCCAGTAAGTTCTCAGCCGGCCTGGCGTGTCCTTTTCTGTTCTATCGGCTTGCTCGACTCGACTCAGATCAGCACATAGTTCAGGCTCAAAAGGCCTATAGTTTTGGTAGTTATGGGGCCCGCTGTTTGTAGTCAGTGTGCGTGTATTTGTGTGCTAAGTGCAAAGTAGTGTGCTGTTGCTCGTCGACATAGGGCCCCTCATTTGCCTGTCGCTTGGGGATCTCGATGAGACGAAAGAGCAGGCAAGCGAGAGAGCGAACCGGCTAGCGTTAGTCAGACCTCGGGCGAGACAAAAGAGTCTACTATCTTGCAGCGAGCTTATTGTTGTTGTTATTGTTGTGGAGCATACTATATTCTGTTGCTTTAGTAGTTGCGAGTGTGTGTGGGTCGGTGGATGGGTGCGTGCGTGCGTGTGTGCCATGAGCTGTGTCTTGTAAGCTTTAAGCTATGAAATATATTATGCTGTATTGTGTGAATGAGGCCACAAACAGGCAGACGATTAAGCGTCGAAAGACTGTTGCTGTTTATATACTATATAACTGAACTGCTATTGCAGCTGTTACGAGTGCCGCTGTTATTGTTAATATTGCTGCGATTGCAATTGCTATCACTAGTGCAATTGTTTCTTCCAATGTCAACCAACTCAGCGCTTCAAGAATTCTTTCGACGACAAGCATTCAATGTTAGCTAAATTCACTTGTGCTGTGATGTGTCTTCGGACCGTATAGCCGATGAATATTATCAATCGTAATATTGTCATGCGTGAATGAAGTGCTAGACGCTTACACCGAGCAACGATGTAACATCGACAGTCAGTCAGTTATCCAGCTTAAGCGGCCAGACGGCCAGCCGAGCGCGCGTTCGTAATTGACGTTGACGACCGGCTTACGCTCGGTGGCGTCTTTGTCGTCGTCAATTGTTCTTATTCGAACTTTGGATACTGTGCATGTGTCCCTCGGGTTTTGTGTAGCAAATTTTGCGTCGCACTGGCCTGCTTATGCTGTACAGACACAGACAGATCGGAATGGGCCCGGTCGACTAGTCGACTGGCTGACTGAATGACTGACCGGCCGGCCGGCCAACCGGCCGGCAGATCGATCGGCCAACTCATGGATCCACCAACCGACGATGAGTCTTTCCAATCGATCGAAAGCCGATAGAAATAAAAGAGGACTCATTTTGTCCACTGTGTGTCGCAACGTAGCGCATAGCCTGGGGCCACCGTGAGCTAAATTGATGGCATTGTGTTTGTGTGTGCGTGTAGGCGGACACGCAAGCAGGCAGACAAGTGTATGGAATCAGTTTGGTGGGGCGCATTCAGTGCAGCTTAGTGCACAACACATTGAGCTGCTTGCGGTTGCGATGCACGACAGCAGCAGCAGCAGCAGCAGCAGCAGCAGTGACAAGAGAAATAGCAATGCTCTGTTTTTCGATGTACACAGACAAAAAGTACAGAATCTTTTGTGTGGCCTCTATCGAATGTCTTGCAATGGCAACTAACTGGCAGGCTGGCTGGCTGACTACTTGCTAGCTAGCTAGCTTCAGTCGCCACTACCCAACTGAAAGCCCAATGTGCCAACTGAATTGGAAGCATCGATCGTAGCTGGTGCGCTAGAGGATTATGTGCGAGCAATGTGCCGGCGTGCACACACACACGCATACAGTGCAAAAACTTGACCACTCTGATACAACAGCAATGGGCAACAACAACGGCGACAACGAGAACAACATAGAGTCGCCAAATTGGCACCCGAGTCCGAGCAAACTGATAGCAGCAAAGCCGGAGAGACAGAGTAACAGGAAGACAAACAGAAACTTTGTTAGCGTTGTCGACGACAGCCGACCAACAAAGAGCGAGCGGTCAAAATTGAGAAATTGCGAAAAACACTGAGCGGCTATATCTCACACGAATTGTTCGCCCTCTCGCTCGCTCACTCGTTCGTTGTTCCATCGCTTGTAGTTCTTTCGATCGTTGTTTGTGTGTTATTTGCGTCACAAACAGCCAACAAAGACGCCGATAGCGCAATTTGGCGTCCCAATTGACGCCGAACGAGTGTGCGTGCGCGTGTGACGATTCGCCAACTCGCTGACATAGACGACCCATCCGTCCGTCCGCCTGTCCGTTCGTTCATTCGTTCTCTCGTTTGTCGATCCATCCGTTTGTTGGCTCTGTCCTTTCGTTTGCCCTCCAAATTCGTGAGCGTGCGCGTGTGTACGTTAATGGTGTGCACCCGTCCAGAGACGATTGTTGTTGTGTGCGTATGTGTGTGAGTGTGTGTTGTTGCTGTTGTGCTACTTGTCTAAGGAGGCTGGCTACTTGGCTGGCAACCGATTACGATGCCACCGGCGCCGTACGCCAGATTCGCGCGCAAACCATTGATTTTAATTCTAGCCTCGTTGTAATTCTCGTCGTCTCATTGTGTCTTGTGTACGTGCGTATGATCATGACGGCTCGTTTTTTGCTTACAAATCCCTCCGATTCTCTCTATCTCTAGCTCTCAACATCCCTCGTTTTCTTCCCCCGCCTCTTTCTTTCACTCTCACTCTAGCTCTCTCCCTTCCTCTCTCTCTCTCTCTCTCTCTGTTTCTTGTTGGCTCTCTATTGGCCTTGTGTGCCCCGCTTGTCGCTTTGCAACGCGAGCAAAGAATGCGCTTCAACCGCGCACCCGCCCGTTTTATGCTGTCGTGCAATTCTGCCGATGCTACTGCTGTCGTCGGCTAGCGCTAGCCTTCTCGCTGTTGTTGTTGTTGCTATTTGACATTACTGTTGTTGATGCCTTTAGCTGGGGCCCCAAATGCCGGCTGTCTTCCTGACTAGTTGGTCCTCTCACTGACCGTGTGTTTCTCCCTCCCTCTCTGTTTGTCTGTCTATCTACGAGTTGTTGTTGTTGTGCATTGGGTTGCTAGCTGAATTGAGCTGAGTTGCTGGATGGCACCACGAGCAAGCGGCACCAGCTCGTGACTAGCGCGCTAGTGGCTCGTTTATCGTGCCGACTTAAAGGCACACCTTCTGTACACACAGATGTCATTATTTAAACAACGTATTCTTTTCTTTCCTCTCTTTTCCTTAACTTTTCTCCCTCAACTTGCTTTGCTCTTTCGCTTCTCTTCTTTTCCATTCGTTCCGTTCCGTTTGGTTCGCTCATTTCTCGCTCCCTCCCTCTCTCCACTGTGGCTTGGCCTCGCCCGCTCTCACTTGCCCTTCTCATTGCCTCCATTCATTCATTCTATGATTCTCTCGCTCTCGCGCTTGCTCTCATGCTCACTCGCGTTGCCAGGCTCGTTTTCTGATCGGCCGCGTTCGTGCTGGCACTTTGTTTCTGCTGTTATTATTTTTGTTAGCCGCACGTTTTGTTGCTCACTGTTTGCTACAACGTTGTGTTTTTGTGAGTTTCTAGAGCGTTCCTCTGACAACGCCAAGCGTTTGTTTATTTGTTCACTTCCACTAGCGCCAGAAAGAAAGCTAGCGAGCTTTTCACTAACTGGCCTGTGTGTCTCAAGCGGTCTCTCTTGCAACGCTTACCATGCACACACGACATCACATTCGGGGACCGTGAATATCGTTGGATTCTGTCGTCGTCGTTGTCATCGTGGCTGTTCGCAAATCGCGCCTCAGGCTCACCAAGCGAATAGTTCGCCCGAGTCCAAGTGTAAGCGAGTGCTACAGCAAAAGCCATGAGCAATAGCGTTGGAAATACCAAAGCCAATGCCAACGAGACCTGAAAACAAGAGCCAAGGCAATGGGCAAGATCAAGTCGAGACGCTACTCGTTTGCTCCTAATCTGGCCTTATTTTTATTCCTCTTGGTGTGCGTGCGTCTATCCTTCTTTCTTTCTTTTCTCCTTCCTGTAGCATGCGCCCCATACACATGCCCGCACGCACGCACTCACATATACACACCAAAAAAAGCAAGAGAGGGCGCGCGCGTGCTGTGGGTCCCGAAAGGACAGCCGGTGCCCGATGGGCACAAAACGACCGAAAGTACGAGCGCCCGCGCGACAACTGCCGCCGCCTGAGCGCTAATCTAACGCGGGCGTGCTATGCTAGCGTTGCTTCTGATGATCTCTCTCTCCCTGTACACATCCGATGGTTTTGATGCTTGCCCAACAATGCTCGAAGATCAAAGTTAACGGCGTCGTTGGCTCGTGGATGTCGTTGTCATTGCCGTTGCCATTGAACGCTGCTGCTGACGCTCGAACGAACAGGCATTCCATTTGAACTTAATGTGCACATTTCTCTCTCGTGCAGCCCACCGGTCGCACGCAATCGAACGCTTGCAACGACACGACGCCACGTTCTCATTGGCGGCTCTTTTGGCCCACTTTCGGCTTCGTCAGCTGACATAATCGCACGCGCGCGCGAGTGTGTGCATGTGCGTGTAAGCTCGTTCATCCACTAGTTTGTTATTGTGATGGCACACGCGTTCATTGTCAGGCCTAACGTCGTCCTTTCGTTCGCTCGTTCGTTCATTTGTTCGGTGGCGCGCACGCGCCACGCGCCAAGCAACGAACCGGGACGCCGGCCGGCCGGCCGGCTTTTCTTTGGGGGATCCTCTATTTGATGCTGTGAGTGTGTATGCGTGCACACGCGTGTGTTGTATTGCTAGCCAATGGCACACGCTTGGCTTGACTCATCTCAAAGCTTCAGCTCGTACACAAGTAAGCACTATGCGTTGACGCTCAGGAGACGTTGCTCTCCTTTGACTGCCCTTCATAAACTCATATACCGATTCTGACAGAATGATAACGTTGCCAGTGGCATCAGACAGACACACAACCGTTTGCAAGCACACAATTCGGCTCGTTGCAATTCAGCGCGTTACTTGCTTTTGCACGCGCTATTCATTCACGTTGCTCTCGAATGTATGTGGGGCTTGCCAAGACACAAACTAATTTCCTTCTTTCTTCGCTTTATGTCTAGCTGATTGCGGCTTGGTTTGGTTCAGTTCTGCTCGGTTCGGCTTGCTTGTGGGCCAACTCGTGAGCCAGTCGAGACAGTCGGTGGTGGCCGATCGGTTTGCTCAGAAGTCATTTTTTCTTGCATTCTAGCTCTCCCTTGCCCTCGCGTCCATGTGAGGCCGTCAGCTCGTGTTGACGTTTTAACAGTTCTTGCTTGGTTACTTGCTGGGCTACTTCTCTCTCTCTCTCTCCCTGCCTTCCCCTTTCTGGATGATCACTGCTGGAGCTGCTACTGCTAGCACTTTGGTAGGCACCCACACGCCTACACCGGCCTGCTATGGCTATAGCTGCGTTATGAAAGCGTTAGCGTCAAACGCGCGATATAAAGGGCGAATTTTTTTCCACAAAAGTGTCACCGGCCAATGTTGCGTGTGCACAATTTATCGTGAAAGGCGCCAACTGCCAACGTCGAGAGCCAAATCATTGTGTGCCAGAGCAGGCTTCCTATCCGTCGTAGTTGTCATTGTCATTGTCGTTGTGGAAGTCGTTGCTTCAGTCGCTGCTATCGTTGTCGTTGTCGGTGGTGTCGTCATCGTTGGCGGCCACAATCATGGAACTTCTATGGCAATCGCCGCTATGTTAGTGAGTTGGTGCCAACATTGCGCTAAAATCGGCCAAACTGTGTGACACGGCGGCCGCCAACCAAAGACATTTACACCGACACCCGTCAGCGTCAGTCTGAATCGTTGTCGGCGTCGACGACAACGACAATTTGTGGTGCCTGGCACGAGACAGCTAGGCTTAGTTCGTGAGCCAACGTGACAATGCACCACGACGCACTCAGTGAGTGATAGCGCACAACGCTCGTATGCGTGTATGATAGATAGGAAGAGAATATGGGCCCAAGACGGCGATGGTTGTGAATTTTTCAACCAACAGCTTGAACCGACTATTTTGAGACCCATTTCATCCGCACATTCACTATCACACACACACACACGATTCAAATTGAAGTATGGTATGTGTGTGTGTGTTGCAATTGCAAACATTTTTGAGTGTGCAAACTGCCAACAACAACTCAAGCTAAAGCATCAACTTCTTCTGACAATAATGACATGACTGACAAATACGACACACACACCATGATAATAAACAATGAGATCTACTCGCGCGATTGTATGCGTATGTGTTTGGGTGCGTGCTTGCTCGGGCTTGTTTTCTCAGTTTCGAGAGTAATTTCTTCCAAATCTTGTTTCATTTCATTTCTTTGTCATCATTGACGCTCACTGACTGGTTGGTGAGTCACTATGACTACGATTCTGACTATTTGTTGTGTTCCATTTCTTGTCATGCTGTGCCGTCGATAGTGCCTTTTTGTCTAGCCAATCGCGAGTTGATTGTTGCCTCAATATCTGCTACGCCAGCACAATGTCCTCCCATTTCTACTTGGCTTAAGACGTTGTTGTGTGTAAGCTGTCAATTGACTCGTCGATGAACTGCCTTACTGCATTGCTATACAAACATCATCACGTACTACGACACCACGCCAAGACAATCGCTGTTCGCGGGAAATGTCAAATGTCACACAATGCCAAAATATATAAATCCAGTTCAATTCAAGCACATTCGATGTGCAATCAAATGATTGAGAGATGTCGCTCGCTCATTGAGAGTCTCTCTAAACAGTCAGCCGACTAAACAGTTGCAATAATCAACGCAGCGTCGACAACGATAGTGTTTGCATTTGTACACAAACACAATTAGAAACACAAACAAACGTCAACGTCAAGCACAAGCACAAGCATCGGTTGTGTTTGTGTGCATTTTGTTCGTGCGCGTACAAAATAACTGCGCGTGACGCTACACAGACCAATTGATTGTTGCTGTTGATGTTTTTGTGTTGCGTACACAATTTGTTCGCTAGATTTTTCAGCCTACATTGTGTGGAACCTCACATAGCCGGTGTGTTAGTGTGTCATAATAATAACGAGGGTGTTCAGAGACGTGTCATTTTCGTTGTACTCTGGCCACTTTGGTGATTTTTTTTCGACATAACAAAAAGAGATAATAGCACCAGTATCGATAGTTTGCCAATGATTTTATTCGTTCGTCCAATGATAACTATAATAATAAAAATGAACAAAAAGCACTGAAAAGCAGCACACAAAAATTCAACCGCTTAAATAACACGGTACTGTGTGTCTGTGGTGGTGATGCTAGTAGTAGTAAATAGCAAATTGCCAATTGCAATCGGTTCATAAGCAGAACATTCAATTTATATATCAAGATTGTGCGAACATAATAGGACAACAAATGACAGGGCACACGAACGAATGGACCAGCGAAGGAACGAACGAACGTTAAGACAGCTTGGCAAATTAAATTGGCAGTTTTGGCCTGACCTGACATTATGCACAGAGAGCACCAATTCAACGAACCAGCACCGAACAAAACCGAAGGTGCATGATAAAAGCACGCCAAGACCTAGGCAGATATGACAGGATAGAAGCTAAGTAGAATGGGATAGAGAGCGTCAGCAGCAACAGCAAGAACATTGAGCAGGATAGGACGAAACAAAACGAAACGAAACGAACCAAGGCAGGAACACGAAAGAGAAAGACAAGATCTAAAGCGAGAGAGAGAGAGAGAGAACGAAAGACGGAGCGATTTTTTTATCATAACCAAATGTAGTCAGTGGAGTGATTTTATTGTTTCATGTTGGCAAAAGAGTAAACGGGGAGGGAGAGCGAGAGCAAATAGCAACCTACACAACGATGGCAAATAACAACGACAGCAAAAACAAATGGGCAAAGTTGCACATTTAAAAACTAGGCAACTCTCAGGCACTGGACAAGATGTTGTCTGGCATAGAACACGACATAACAAACTTACGTCGCTCGGTCGACTTTACATTTGGACATTATATTCTTTTGTCGGATGAACATAGTTGTTGCATGGTAATGACAAGTCAAGGCTCACCAACACGAAGGACACGAAGCGTGCAAGCGAAATAATTCTCTTACTCACATAGAAATTCTCTTAAGCACATAACACGGGCAATGTGATTAAGAAGCACACACGCGCAGACGTATACAATTTCGTGATGCCGCCCCAACGGTGATGGCAAGCGATTTTGAAATATTGTATTATTACGCTTTTATTTCATTGTGTTTAATTTGTCGAAATGCAACGATGACGACGAACTGACGGCGTGCTCGCGCAACTGTGACGGCCGGCCGGCCTGTCAGTTAGTCGCTTGATCATTCGCTCATTTGGCCAAGCTAGGCGAGGCTTGCCGATTGACCGGCCGGCACACTTGCTGTCATAAGAATGCCGGCCGGTCGCCGGAAAGTGCAAGAAAGAAAGAGCACACAATTCAGCATCAAGCAGTTACATGATAGATTTGATTGAAGGACGAGATACATGGTTATATGGCATGGTAAACGGAACGGAAAGGAAAGAAAAAAGAGGGACCACTTATTATTATATATCAACAGACGGCAGTACAGTTGATTGTACAATTGAGCTACATCTGTAAAGTGCCAAAATTTCAGCACACACGCTCATACATTGCGGAGTGGAGTGGAGCGTAGCATTGTATACAGCCGACAAAATATTGTGTGTACCATCTGTGTGTACATATATTCATATATACACAGAGTATACATTCACGGCAAGAATCAAGACAGCAAGCAAGCAGCAAGTGCACAGTTCAGACTTCGTTCTAGCGAGACTGGGAGAGCGGGCAAGCGTACACAAACTGACAGGCTAAACATAACGTAAGCTCACAGTTGGTAATAATAATCATAGCAGCAGTTACACTTGCTACAAAAATATCGCTATTTGGTGGTGTGTACAACTACCGCCGCTAATATCAAATGCGCTTGTATGCAGATATGAGAGAGTCCAGCAGCTTATAAAACACATTTAGAGAGATGGAGATAGATAGAAAACTAGTTTTGAATACACTAGCAACACACTATTTGCCATTGCACTGTTCGCACTATTTGCTAGCGAGCGAACGAATGAGCGAGAGTCAATGATTAAGACTATCGGGGCGATAGATAATGTAGTCGAAGCGATAATCATAATCATAATCGTGAGCATTTGTTCGTTGATTTGCTAGCTCGCGTTCGCTCGTTCAATGTATATTTTCGACAAGTCAACTGACTAACTGAGCGACGTTCAATTGGAGAGAGAGAGAGAGAGAGAGAGCGAGCGATAGAGAAAAAGAAAAGAACTTACAAGAGCTGTTTCTCAAAGATTAGCTGCTCAAGTCAAATGGGAAGTAGCAATGATAGCAGAAGCGGCTGCAAAGAGAAAGCGAACTCTGCAATGCCTCTTGACAAACAGACATACACTAGATAGACAAGTCAGACAGACAGACGGACCAGCCAGACTGACGAACGGCACGTAAGGATCACATGCAACATGCACAAACATACACTAACACACTGTATCGCCTCGACCTCGTCAAGACGTACGTACGGTTCATACATTTATAGCCGCCGGTACTCACATATTAAGAGCGGTCGGTTCGCATATTAACCTAAACTATGATAAAAGGAGATATAAAAATTATGGAGTTCTCGTGAGGATAAAATACAATTGGATGTTTGCCATCAATTTGCATGGACCTTGCCGTCAGGGCACATTGTGTGAACACAGACTATACTCATGCACGCACGCACGGGCAGACAGATTGATAGTCTAGACAGAGATTGCTCGATCTATCCATCTAGTCGACTGACTGTATGGCTTGTTTGCATGTCCGTGAAGGCCGGCCACTTGGACTCTAGTTGGCCAATAAGCTTTAAAAAGAGCTTTAGTTAGTCAGTTGGTTACTCTTTCATCAGCGATAGCAGCAGCAGCAGCAGTGCAAATTTTTCTTGGCTTTTTTATTTTGATGAAAAAGCCAACAATCTCACACAATTGGCGTCGCTGTCGCTGTGAATATTGTGAGGAGCTCGGCATTGTTATTTCATTGTTGTTCATTGTTTTAACCATCCATCACTTCCAAGTCCATCATGGATCAGTTGAGTCGGTTATGTCGCTGTATATTACGATGTATATATTCAGCAATCGATTGTTTGTGTCGATTGAGTGTTATGGTGTAAGAACGCAACATGGTTGGTTTTATTGACAACATCGCAGCCGAACACTGGCGGTACACGCACGCGGTGATGCTGGTGTCGAATATGCTCTTCGCAACAAATTTGCCGTTATTTTTTGTACTATCGCAATATAACTTGCGTCACATTTATATGGCTTATGAATGTCTCGAGACAATCGCCAGCGCTGTCTTACGAAATTAATCGATTGGCCAGCGCCGGTATCTGATCGCTGATGTCTCGCTCATAGCCTATCATTGTTGAGTACTCAAAATTATCCTTTGGTACTTTTGAGGAGCCTATCGTTTGAGCAGTCTGAGTGCACTATTTGCATGTGATATACCTGATGCTCAATGAGAAAGCGCCACGTTCCATCTTGCTCATTAGCCGACCACGGAATTCAATCAACTGAGCCGCTGATATTGACCATGTAATGAGTGAAAGTTATTTTCGTCTGCTGGTGGAATAGTGGGTCCATGAGGTGCACGTGTTCAAGGTCAGGAATTTATACACCACACACAACATTACTCTAAGACCGCAATAATCAAGACTTCAGGAGAACAAAAGCCTTGAAAAAAACCCTATAGTATTGTCCGGTTGTATTTCAACAACCGGAAACGATGAAAACATATTGCAACCAAGTTCTAATGATGAATCATGCAATGTTTCAGAAACAATATGAAGAACAGTTGAGATTAGTTAGTAGATCAAAATGCTCTCAAATTAGATTCAGCATAGTTGATCGTGCGAGCATTGGTGGTTCTTCAATTGATCTCTTGCATCGATTGTTCATGTTGTTTATGTGAGTGCCGCACGTTTTTGTTGCCGCTGTTGCAGCAGTATTAACATTTAGATAATACTAGATTATCGTACAGCTGACAGCTGATCATGGCTATCATAATCAGTAGCACTGCAACAGAGCCGAAATATTTGACAGCTAGAACACAATCACATGGATAGCCATCGCATCCGCAAACTAAACACCTACCACAGCACCAAGAAAAAGCGCTCAATCACTAGAAGATGAAGCCCAGCCGTCAGTCGGATCAACAGGTCGCTCTGAACTTTGCACTATGTACTGAGATTAGCTAAGGCTATTAGCGCTAAGGTGTCGAATTATTATTGCCTTTAAAGCTCTGACAAATTTTCATTACAACAGCTAGATAGCACAATGATTGCTGCCATCAGCAATCATTTTGTGTTGTACACACGTTTCAACAACAATGTGTTATAACGTGCAACACATACACATGCACACATACATTGTCGTGTTAATCCATACAAATATAGTATGCCATTGAATTTAAAAGTAGAATAGAACAATGTCTAAATACACAGACACACACACGCACATTTAAACATGCAGCGCCGGAATTGGTCGCAAGTGTGCCAGCCAGCCGGAGGGCTCGCCGCCACCAATTGCCGGTCGACTAGCTGGTTGGCCATCAACCTTGAGCTGATGCTCATGTTCGGGCTGCATGTAGGGTTTCACAGTTTAAGAGTTACAAGAGCCAGTGTACAATGTGGTGGAAGTTCGGCCAGTCGGAGGGCAAAGTTTGTGTCGAGTCATTGTGTCATGACTCTCTCAACTGTGTGTTCTTTTCTACTGGCTGCAACACACACACACACACACACACACACACACACACACACACACACACACAC
>JAIFTH010000231.1:0-42247 GCA_019968535.1 Fragariocoptes setiger
GCAAATCCCATAACTCCCGCGAAAAAACCCATAACTATAGTACCCCCTGACTACTCAGCCATTAGTTAGTCAGGAAGTAGTGAGTAATGGGTAACTAAATCAATCCCTGCTCGCCATGATGAATTAGACTCAAAACTAACTTTTTGCTTTTTTCCCCTGGACAAATTACACAGTTCTCATAACCAATCTGCCACCACGCAGGACTAACATCGCACAACTGCACTGGCACACAGCACACCAATAAAATACAATCTGTCCCGTCCAAGCACACAGCGTCACATGCTCACTCTTCTTTTATTTTTTTTTGCGAACTAACAAGCTTGTAGAGTACAGTATTTAAGGAAGAGAAAAAATACATCCGGTCTCCAACCGGAAATGAACCGGAAGCCGGGAAAACGGCATCCATGGCGCGTCTTAGAATCATTTGAGCAACAGAACTAACTTGGTCGAGTCTGAATTTGCGCGTAATAGATGCGATATCATTCCTTGTAAGTCTCTGACACCCTTTATAGAGTGAACGGTAGTATAGAGTGAATTTATTTGACAATGAATTTAAGCCTATAGCTATTGGAATCATCGAAAACAAAAACATCGTCTGGGTTAATACGTTCTTTCTGAACGCTCGACGGAGCAAAATAAGTACGATCACCATGACGTATACTGATGCCACCTCCTGCTCCACTGACCCAAGCAAGTTGGTAGAACTGTGAGCACATCTCAGTAACAAGTATCTTGGGATCGATTAGACATGATTTTCGATAGTCAATAAAACATTTGACTCGACTGCTAAAGGATGACAGGATTCCAACTGGTTTGAAAAAAAAAGCACATATGATTGTGCCTTCCAACAGTGCATTTTTCAAGCTCCCATTGACTTCTATGGGAAGCATATCATTTTTGTTGGGACAAAGGGGACTGCAAGCAAGCACACTAACCGGCTACCACGCAGGACTAACACTGTACAACTGCACCCGCACACAGCACACGAATAAAGTACAACCTGTCCCATTCAAGCGCACAGCGTCACATGATCAACTTTTCTTTTTTTCATTCAAACCAGTTGGAATCCTGTCACCCTTTAGAGTTTTGGGACGACTGTGTTTATTTTTTTTACGGGTTTACATAGTGACTAAAAGAGTTGGTTAAAAGTAAGAATATAGTAGTGTAATAATTTAGTGGAAAGTAGGTGCAGGACTGACAGGCTTGTAAGTTACTTTTTCATATACGGTCTGCGAGAATAAGCAAAATCAGCAGGGCTGAAATGTAAGAAGTAGTTCTACTAACTTGGTTATGCGAAGTTTCACTGCAGGTCCGCCATCTGCCGAAATTTGTTTGAATCCAGCGCCTGTATTGCCGGCGCGCGTCGATACTCTTCATAATAGCGAACCCGTTGCTAATGTGGTGTTAGTAGACCTCGTTGCCCGTATTTTTTGGTTCAAAACATCACCGTGTTGTCAGTGTAACGTCACTATTGATCAATTGTCTGTCAACGTCCATAGACAACTTTTTGAATGACACAGCCAAATAATGATGGCCCAGGATGACGAAATGTATCAGCATGACGATAATGAAATCACGCCGGACCTGTGGCAAGAGGCGTGCTGGATCGTCATATCATCATACTTTGACGAGAAGGGTCTCGTACGCCAACAACTGGACTCATTCAACGAGTTCATATCTATGTCGGTGCAACGAATCGTTGAAGACTCAGCTACCATCGAACTTCAAGCTGAGGCTCAGCATCTTGGCGGTGAAATAGACAGTCCCACCAGGTACACTCTTAAATTTGAGCAAATCTACCTATCAAAACCTACACACTGGGAAAAAGATGGCGCTGCCACTCCAATGATGCCCAATGAAGCACGACTACGCAACCTAACTTACTCAGCACCACTATACGTTGACATCACCAAACGTGTAATCAAAGATGGCTCCGAAACTAAAACAGATTTCGGCAAATCTTTCATAGGAAAAATTCCTGTCATGTTACGATCTGATTATTGCACATTGCACGGACTAAATGATCGCGATCTTGCCGAGTTAAACGAATGTCCATTAGACCCTGGTGGATACTTTATCATTAATGGGTCCGAGAAGGTTCTGATTGCTCAAGAGAAAATGGCTTCGAATACAGTTTATGTATTTGCAATGAAGGATTCCAAATATGCATACAAAGCCGAATGTCGATCCTGTATAGAGCACTCAAATCGGCCTACTAGCACCCTGTGGTGTAATATGCTAAGTCGCGGTAGTCAAGGTGCGAAGAAAACAACCATTGGTCAGCGTATCGTCGCAATCATCCCCTACATAAAGCAGGAGATTCCCATCATAATTGTTTTTAGAGCGCTCGGTTTCGTGTCAGATCGTGATATTCTCGAACATATCATCTACGATTTTGAGGATCCTGAAATGATGGAAATGGTCAAACCGTCCTTAGATGAGGCATTTGTAGTTCAAGATCAAGACATTGCACTTAACTTTATAGGTATTCGAGGTGCGAGGCCAGGCGTTACCAAAGAGAAGCGCATAAAATACGCCAAAGAAATATTACAAAAAGAGATGCTCCCCCATGTCGGTGTGACCGGATTTAGTGAAACGAAAAAAGCCTACTACCTCGGTTATATGGTGCATAGGCTTTTATTGGCTGCCCTCGGTCGACGGGAACTTGATGATCGTGATCATTACGGAAACAAGAGGCTTGATTTAGCGGGCCCCCTGTTGGCATACCTTTTCCGTGGTCTTTTCAAAAATCTCACTAAAGAGGTGCGAATGTATGCACAGAAATTCATCGATCGCGGCAAAGATTTCAACCTTGAACTAGCAATCAAGCCCCGTATAATATCTGACGGTCTTAGGTATTCTCTTGCAACTGGTAATTGGGGGGATCAGAAGAAGGCCCATCAAGCCAGGGCTGGTGTATCTCAAGTGCTAAATCGTCTCACATATGCATCAACGCTGTCTCACTTGCGGCGCGTCAATTCGCCGATAGGAAGAGACGGAAAGTTAGCAAAACCTCGCCAACTTCACAATACTCTTTGGGGTATGATTTGTCCCGCTGAAACACCTGAGGGCCATGCCGTCGGTCTCGTAAAAAATCTAGCTCTCATGTCGTACATCTCTGTCGGATCACAGCCATCTCCAATCTTGGAGTTTCTCGAAGAGTGGAGCATGGATAACATTGAAGAGATAGCACCTTCAGCGATAGCTGAGGCGACGAAGATCTTCGTCAACGGCTGTTGGGTTGGAATACATCGGGAACCTGAAGTACTCATGTCGACACTAAAGAAACTGCGCCGCCAAATGGATATAGTCGTTTCTGAGGTATCCATGGTGCGTGACATCAGAGATCGTGAAATCAGGATTTATACTGACGCCGGTAGAATCTGTCGTCCTTTGTTGATAGTTGAAAACCAGAAACTTTTGTTAAAAAGGTCTCAAATCTACATGCTTAAGAATCGTGAGCACAACGAATATGGTTGGAATGAGCTTGTTGCATCTGGAGTGGTTGAATACATTGATACACTAGAAGAAGAAACGGTGATGATCGCCATGACGCCGGACGATTTGCACGAGCAAGAGCATCAGTATTGCACCACTTACACTCACTGTGAGATCCACCCCTCGATGATTCTCGGAGTGTGCGCCTCAATAATTCCATTTCCTGACCACAATCAATCACCCAGAAACACATATCAATCTGCTATGGGTAAACAAGCTATGGGAGTTTATATCACAAACTTTCACGTCAGAATGGATACACTCGCTCATGTTTTGTATTACCCTCAAAAGCCCCTTGTAACCACGCGCGCTATGGAATATTTGCGTTTTAGGGAGCTCCCAGCAGGTATCAATTCAATTGTAGCTATCATGTCATACACTGGATATAATCAAGAAGATTCTGTTATCTTGAACGCATCTGCAATTGATAGAGGATTTTTCAGGTCCGTCTTTTATCGCTCATATAAAGACAGCGAATTGAAAGGATTCGGAGATCAAGTTGAGCAGTTTGAAAAACCCGAGAGGACAACTTGCCAGGGCATGAAAAACGCTATCTACGACAAACTTGATGATGACGGAATCATCGCTCCAGGAACTCGTGTATCTGGTGATGATGTTATCATAGGTAAAACTGTCATGCTTCCTGAAAACGAAAACGAACTTGAGGGCTCCGTGAGGCGTTTCACAAAACGTGACGCAAGCACATTCCTTAGAAACAGCGAGAGTGGTATCATCGATCAAGTCATGTTAACCATTAACAATGAAGGAAACAAATTCTGTAAAATTAGAGTAAGATCCGTTAGGACACCTCAAATTGGAGATAAGTTTGCGTCTCGTCACGGACAAAAAGGAACCTGTGGTATAACATATCGCCAAGAGGATATGCCATTCACTTGTGAAGGTATTACTCCAGACATTATTATAAACCCTCATGCCATTCCATCCCGTATGACAATTGGTCACTTGATCGAATGCCTTCAAGGAAAAGTCTCAGCGAACAAGGGTGAGATTGGTGACGCAACTCCATTCAATGACACTGTCAACGTACAGAAGATCTCCGATTTACTCAATGAGTATGGGTATCAGCTACGAGGATATGAAGTTATGTACAACGCACACACCGGAAGAAAAGTCAACGCCCAAATATTTATAGGACCTACGTACTACCAGCGTCTGAAACACATGGTCGATGATAAAATTCACTCAAGAGCTCGGGGGCCCGTCCAAATTTTGGTTCGTCAACCTATGGAAGGTAGAGCCCGCGACGGAGGTCTACGTTTTGGAGAGATGGAGCGCGATTGCCAAATATCTCATGGAGCTGCACAATTCTTGCGTGAAAGACTTTTTGAAGTCTCAGATCCATACCGAGTACACATATGTGATCTTTGTGGTCTATTATGTATAGCCAATTTGCGTAACAACACATTTGAATGCAGAGGTTGCAAAAACAAAACCCAAATATCACAAGTTCGTATACCTTATGCGTGCAAATTACTCATTCAAGAGCTCATGTCGATGTCGATAGCACCAAGAATAGTACTTTAGACTACCAAAGCGTGCATTCTAACGCGCCTCAAGTGTCCTGTTTTTCAGTTGATATGTACAATAAAGAGTGACGGTCATAACTTTTTTATTGTGTCCAATCTGAGTCTAACTTTTATCACAACCAGCGAATCGTCTACCATGGTACATAATGAGGCTTGAGAGTTGTTTCAACAGTAGCTGTCGAGTTCCTGACCCGTCAATAGAGGTAGACTATTTCATCTATCGCCGGAGAGTTACCAAATGCAATTTATGGCCCTTGTTCTTCATCTATATCAGCTGTCATCGGTGTTTGTTGCGTACTTTCAACTGCCCTTAAACTGTAGAAAGAAACAGCTAGTGTCGTCAATCCGAGGGCGCTCAGGCCAAGGAGAAAATTGACGGCTGTTCTGTGCATCAAATCCAGCCTTCTCGGAGTGAAGATTGCCATTTTGATTGTTTGATGTTGCTGTTAGAATATCTCTATCAATCAGAAGATAGACTATAGGTTTGTATCATATGAATCTCAACCTTCTGTCCTGATTGAGCTCAGAAGTTTGTAACTTTTAATAGAATGCTACTGATTAGGAAAACCTTTGCAGATGGAAAGCACGGATCTGTAGTCAGCTGTTTATTTCAAGCTTCGACGTGTGTCTGACATGCGCTGGCGACGTCGCCTCATGTTCTCATCGACAAGCATGCTCAGTTTCACAACGTTAAGAATACTAGTATAGCTCAAAAATAAAATATCGAAAAGTAAACTCGTGTCAATTGAGGTTATATTTGTTAACGTGAAAAAAATATAAGCTAGAGATCTGCAACCCAACTCCACTTCATTCATCTGCCTGTTGGATCGAATATATCGTAATCATGCCTACAGTTAATGTCAAGAGAGATGTCTTATTCCAACTCATCGGCAAAGAGTACACTGAAGAGCAATTTGATGCTCTTTGTTTTGAGTTCGGGATTGAACTCGACGAAGTTACAAGTGAAAAACAGATAGCTCTGAAGGAATGCGGGACGATTGAATCTGACCCTCCTGCAAAATCAAACGACATTAGTTCGACAGATCACTCCGAAGATATTATATACAAGATAGATGTGCCAGCCAATCGGTACGATCTTTTGTCCGTCGAAGGTCTCTCTCAGGCTCTCAGTATATTTCAGGGGCTAGTCTCGCCCCCGTCGTACAAGACTCTTAGCTCTCAACTAGACAGCAACCTATTCAGCGTGGACCAACATGTTATGAATATTCGTTCAGTACTTGTTGGTGCTGTGATAAAAGGTGTAAATTTGTCTCAACAAGTTCTTGATAGCTTCATCGATTTGCAAGATAAACTGCATCAAAACATTGGAAGAAAGCGGGCATTAGTTTCGATTGGCACACACGATTTGGACAAAATCACAGGACCATTCCGTTACACCGCGTGTCCGCCAAACCAATTGAAGTTTGTACCTCTAAATCAGACTAAAGAGTACACAGGACTTGAGATGATGGATCTTTATTCAGACAGCCACTTGAAGCAATATCTTCACTTAATTAGAGACAAACCTAGATATCCAGTTATCTATGATAAGAACAATGTTGTCCTTTCCATGCCTCCGATCATAAATGGAAACGTTTCGAAGCTCACTCTTGATACGAAAAATATTCTAATAGAAATAACTGCAACAGACCGAGCAAAAGCTATTATCGCACTAGATACTATTGTAACGATGCTCATCAGCTCAACTGCGGTTAAGAATCCTTACGTAGTGGAACAAATATCCGTTGTGTATCCAGATGGCAGAAAATATGCTACACCAAACCTAGATTACCATTCTGAAACTATTTCTCCGAATTACATCAACGGACACTTGGGTCTGAATTTGAGTGATGAAGAAATATCCACGTTACTAATACGTATGGGTATACGTGCCAGACCAATTGAGAGAGTTAATAAAAAGCTTATCGAGGTAGATATTCCGCCAACGCGCCACGATATTTTGAACGATTGTGACATCATGGAGGATGTCGGAATCGCGTATGGCTACGACAACATACCCCAAACCTTACCCAAGTGTGCTACTATTTCATCCCAAGTACCTATAAACAAATTAAGCAATCTTGTCAGACATGAAACTTCAAGATGTGGCTATACAGAGGCATTGACGTTTGCTTTATGCTCCGAAGACGAAATCTCCACTATGTTGCGTAGGCCGATTGCTATCAACGACGCGGTCAAAATTCAGAATCCTAAAACACAAGAGTTCCAAGTAGCCAGAACGAGCTTGTTACCGGGACTTCTGAAGACTATATCCTCTAACAAAAGGATGCCTCTACCGATAAAGTTGTTTGAAGTTAGCGACGTTGTCTTGGTTGATTCGCAGAAGGATATTGGCGCCCGTAACGAGCGCAGAATATCGGCGATTCATTATGGTGGAAAGACAGCATGTTTCGAATTGGTTCACGGTTTACTCGATCGATTGATGCGCTTCCTGAATGTACCTTACTGTGATCCCACGAGCGCCAATAAAAGCATCGGCTATTACATCGAAGGATCAGACAACGAAGTTCACCTTCCAGGGCGATCAGGGGTTATCATGTGTCGCGGACGACCGGTTGGAACGATTGGCATCCTGCACCCGGACGTATTGGGAAAGTTTGAATTGAATTTGCCTAGCTCAACCATGGAGCTTAATTTAGAAAATATATACATTCAAGGTTGATATTTAGTGAGGAATAAAGTGCAGGTCGATTTAACTTTAAAGTCAATCTATGTGAGACGATGATATGATCTGAAATAAGATTAGTTGGTAATCGTGGAAGATCGTGCGAATTTATTGTGATAAAGCTTAACAATCATGGTCTGCCTATTACGATTCGCTAGGTTCAAGCTCTTCCACAAATCGACCAGTGTCACCTTCAGGTTTGTCGAAGCCGTAGTTTGAGGGATCATTCAATGGGACAGCTGGCGCCGCAGTTGATGACGAGACTGAAGGTTGTGCTGACGTAGCAGGTTCTTCGCTAGTGACAATCGTAGACGCTTCGATTGGGGCGCTGGTCGGGGCAGCGGCGGCGGAAGTAGTGGTCGAAGGTAACAGAACAGGTTGCGCGGATGGCGCGGCCGTAATGGGCGTGTGCGTGGAGGGGGCGGTCGAAGCTAATACAGTTGT
The DNA here is from genome assembly GCA_019968535.1 of Fragariocoptes setiger. Lineage (NCBI taxonomy): Eukaryota > Metazoa > Arthropoda > Arachnida > Trombidiformes > Phytoptidae > Fragariocoptes > Fragariocoptes setiger. Next base: position 8,176 of record JAIFTH010000231.1, read on the forward strand.
CGTTGAGGGTGCAAGGGTTGTGGCCTCAGTGTACATAATGCTGGTTGGGGCAGTGGTGGCGACGGCAGTGGGCGCGGAAGTAGTGGTTGAAGATGATAGAACAGGTCGTGCGGGTGAAGCGGCCGTAATGGGCGTATGCGTGAGGGAAGTAGTCGAAGGTAATGGAGTTACCGTTGAGGGTGCAAGAGTTGTGGCTGCAGTGTACCTTGATCGAGGAATGACTTGCCAACGGTAGCTGGGCATCAGACGAGTGTTAATACGGCGGTTGGTTAGGGGAGGGAAAACAAACCGATGTGTCGGTGGTGCGCGACGCAAACTAGGCCTGGTGACTGTGACTATGGAGTTTGGAAAAGACCAGTGGTAAGTTGTGATTCGCTGAGCGTGTGACATTATGGCGTAAACAGTACACAATGTCGCTAGAGCGAGTAACGATGAAATTTTTGCGACCTTCATTGAGATTTGTCTAGATCTAGATGGTATAAAAAGTCAATTCGTCATACGTCGTGGGTCTGAGTCGGGGATCCGTGTCTAGAATGTGCGCCACTGCAACCAGATTGAAAATTTATTAAGTTTGTGGACTGTAGCGAGTATTTATACGAAATATGGTCGAAACAAAACACATGTTGCCTTCAAATGAAAAGCGCATGCGTCTGTGGCAGCATGACTTTAAGGCACAAATGGCGCTATGCGCCTGTATGCGCGCGCATGCTAAATACAACCACACAAAACGCTTGCACGCACTCTCACGACGAGAACGCAATTCGATCTCAACTCTGTGCTGCCACTTATTGCTACTGTTTCTTTAATCTTATAGCCAGGTGACAATCCTAACCTCTGAGTCAGTGCTGCAAGTTTCAATCGTGCGATACTATCATCAACTTTTGAGTATGTGGCAAATCGTTAGCTATGTACGCCACACAGGCCTAAATCACCAATGAGTGAATGAATGACCAACTAGTGATTGTAAAACAATTTTCAGTGTGTTTTTACTCTAGTCCTTGTGTGAAAGTGAATGAGTTTGAGAATGCAAATTACTCATACAAGTTATGATAACATTTTCTAGTAAACATCGACAAGCAAATCGATCAAAACAAGATTATTCAGACGAGTTCTCACAAGTTCAGACAAGTGCTCGTTTAGAATGCAAATAATGTTCTCGAAATGTGCGTTCAAGTAATATCGAGTAAACCACCAAGTCACTGATGGAGTTATCGATCATTTCACTAAGCAAGCAACAGATCAATCGATATACAGAAACGAATGACCGATAAGTGCTCGACGCTTCATTGTGAGAGAAGAAGGGAGTGTTTTTCTAGAACCAATCAACGACCTTCAATTCAACCGTTTTAGCCATGGCGATCAACGTTGGCGCAGCACGCAGACAAGTGCAGCGGTTGTCGTCACTGGGCAATCGCGACCAATCAATATCAATCGAAATGTCCACCACGACAAGCGGCAATACAACGTGTGACACTAGCTCAGCCGGCAACAATCCATCGAGGAGCAATGGCGGACAAAGCAAGACGCGCCGGCTTTTGTATCCGTTGTACGCGCGGCGCACATTTTTTTGCCTGGAACAAACATCGCGCGGCCGCCATCTGTGTCTAGCCATCGTATCTAACAAATATCCTTACCATTCAACAACACACACTACTTCTCTTTTACTGCATACGAACTTTCCCTCGAGATGTGAGACATCCACGTGAGTAACGAGTGAGCTGCAAGTGTATGATTGTATCTGTTGTATTTTAACCGTTAGTTCACTTACTATGTCGAGTCGAATGTCAGATGAAAGAGAAGAAAATCCATTTGCTTATGCGTGAAAGCCGACATTTGTTGCTGTTAGCAGTCAGTGTCATTTGAATGTTGGTGGTAGCCACGCCCACACGATTCCATTAACCTCCTACAGTTAACTATTGTGTGTTCGTCGATATCTAGATAGCTAGCCCTTCTATTTTACTAATGCATAATATGCTAGTGTTTCTTATGCCAGTGTCTTCTAACCAGCCCACAATCTGATGACAAATTCGTGACTAGGGGCCAAACAATCGAAACTATAAAGCATACAAGGAAGTGGGAATGTTTTGTAGTTTGAACCGAAACGGAGTAAGAAAATAGGGACCCCACAAACAGGTAGATAAAGAGTCCAGAGTGAAATAGAATTACTATTGGTGGAGTAATAGTTGTAGTTACGGTTGTACCAGAAAGAAGAATCATTAGCAACGGACCATTGAGCAAGCACCGAGACACCTGGCGATACGCCCACCGACCATCATATTCCGAATTCTCTAGTCTGCTTTTTGTATGCGTGCGTATGTATGTTGACTGGTTCTTTGGATGTTGAGCACAACTTGGAGTGCGAATCTTGGACCAAGTTAGAATTTTATCTATCTTTATGTTAGCCCCCTATTCACAATCCGGCAGTCAGTCAGTCAGCTAGTCAGAAGAGAGTTGAGTCATATATCTTTTAGTTGTTTCACTCGATTTCATTCGGAATCTGTTTAGTTCTGTCGGAGTCAAAGCTGTTATTCGCCGAATGCGTGACGCACTCTACTGCTCGCACCAACACTGGATGTCGTTGTGGCGATGGTAAGATGAAGGAGAAGAAGAAGAGAAAGGAGCTATGTGGCCCGCAATTGTGATGATCTAGTTTCGGCAGCAGGCGGCCTCTTGTGTGCCAATCTAGCTATCTGTTAGTTTCGGTTAGTTCAGCGTGGAGATACCAAGTTGGACAGATTTTATCATCGATTTCATTTGGTATTTTGTTTATTCGCTCGCACGTTCGCAACCTCGCTTGCCTGCTCTCTATGCTTGCAATCTTTTCGCTCGTTGTCTCTCATTCGACTTGGGGTTGGGCGTGCGGATCACGCCAAAGAGGGCACCGTAAGAGATGTGCGCGCAAGCCTTTTGAGCTTGGCAAGAATCATTCGAATTGCAGAAAAAAGAAGCACATCTTATCGCAAGCCTCGTCGTTTATTTAATCGCGATCGATGAACGATTCAGCGACGACGGCTATCGAGCATCACGAAACCGCCGATTTAGCGTGACAATTGTTGTTTTTCTCCCCTGTGTTCCTGTTTTTTTTCTCTCACTCATGAAGCTGACATTGTTTGTGTAATTGTGCTACGTTGTCTGTTTTAGTTGTTTTTGTTTTGTTTCGCTTATCCAACTTTCCAAGCTAACTGAGACATCTTGTTGTCAGAGGCAAGGAAGATGGGCTATGGTTCACTTGTATACGTCGCATCGCGCCGCGTGTGCGCGTATGTGCGTGTGTGTGTGTGTGTGTCAAACTAATGGAAGGCACTCTGAGAAGGATGAACCCTTTTAACACTTGTCTATCGGTCTCAATTGCTCAGCGAGAATAGATCAGTGGCATTTCCATGTCGTTTTTTCTATGCTTAACTTCCCGAAGCGTGCATCTGTATTCGATCGGTCGTGCATGATCATATGTGTCTTTGCTTTCGTTTCTCTGAGCTCAATTGCTTACACAACACCAGTTGGATCCAGTGTTCGATCGTGTACAATCTCAAATTGTAGTGTACGAGTGTGTGTGTGTGTGTGACAACACAACGATATAAGAAAGAATGAGATCTGTATGAATTACATTCTACTGTATGTGTGCGTCAGTGTATGTAGACCATAACCACACAATCACAGCGACATAAATCGAATGGCTGGACACGATTATGGCCAGGCGCGCCAAAACGACGGCGTTACGTCTATTAGTTATTGTTGTTGTCGCGGTACCGAATGTATGCACTGGATTGCGTGCATTTTGCTGGCAGCCACGTGTATCGTTTTCGTTATTCGATCGTCTGCGTCGTTAACGGTGTCGTTGTTGTTACTGTTAGTGCTGTTACTGTTATTCTTGCTGTCGATCGTTTCACTCGACTGAGCAGGGTAGCTTTCGTTCGTTCCTTGTTTCTCCAATTGTCGTTGTGTAGCTTCGGCCATCGTTGCACTATTGCTTGTTTTTCATATTGGCCTCTACTGTTTTGTTCAATGTCGACCAAGTGTAGCTGTTGTTTCATCGTAAAATTTTGAGACAGGTGAATCGTAAGCTTTGTGTGCCCTATGGCACTTTTGTGTGCACGTGCAGCTAAATTATCGTCCAATTTAACGGGAACATAAATAATTCGCCTCAGTGTTCATGTTACAGTAGAGTGATTCACTCAAAAAATCAACGCTTGTTCTCAGTAGATTTGACTCTATTGCTGATGCTTTTTTCTTTGTTTTGGCCAGATATCTGGCAATTGTTAGACCATTACTTTGCCTTGTTTAGTTACTATTACTATTAAGCCACTGAGTCACCACTGTCACTATTTCGCTTAGAGTTACGTAGTAGTATAATAAGAATCATATCATATCAAAAAGTGAGACGATAATAATGTCCTTAATAAGCACAGCTACAGTGAGTGAGTGAGAGAGCCCAGAGAAAAAAAATCGCCAGGGCGACGCCCGATAGTGTAGTGTAGTGTTCTGACGTTGGTGCTCGCGAACTCAGCGACCTTGCGATGATACGTGCGACGAACACAATACGACAATGTGATCCGTGCTGTGTTGCACAAATTCGCTGCACGCCGATTACGCCAATTGGATTGCTCGATTAAGGCGCTCGGCACGTGTTGTTACGCTCGGCACAAAATAGCGAGCAACCAACACAACAACAAAAGGTAGCGATGCAAATGCATTATAATCATCTGGTGCATTTCTTGTCGCTTATGTGCGTGTGTCTATCTTGTGGGTGTCTTGCTCGCTAGCACTTGATCGCTGGCTGTAGTTGCCAATCTAACTGAATGACTGACTGTCTAGCTAGCTAGCTGGCTGGCTGTTTGTCTGGCTATCTCACTAGGCCGCTAATTCGCTCATTGTTCTTGCGCGTTGATGAATTCGTATGCAACCCCTCTTTACCCGTCTTGCGTGGCGAAAAGAAAGAGCTGCCGACGAGCCGGCCAGCCATCCCGATCTATCATGTGGATTGGGGCCGCTCATGCAGGCGCTCGTCGATTAACGTCGATGTTGGCGGTCAGTGTGTGTAGTGTATGCCCGCGTATATTGTCTTTTGTCGTTCGACGTTTGTTCGTCGTTGTGCACGTACTTTGTATCCTTTGCTCTTTAGCTCTCTCGCTGACTGTTTTTCTCCAATTGTCGGCTGTGGACGACGTGAACGAATTGAGGTGTGTCAAGTTTCAGGCACACCTCCAACGTTCAAACGCCAACGTTTGCGAATTTCCCGAACAGTGTCGCAAGGTAAAGACGTAGGCACGCGCAAAAAAGCGTAGCTACGAGCAACTGTCGTTGGCATGTGTTGGGCCCATCATTTCGGGGCGCGCGGACAAACACACTCAACACACAAAAGAATACATGCGAATTGTTTGAGCTGGCAAGTTTGTCTGACGAGCCAGCTATCTAGGCAACCTTCAACTAAAGAGAGCGTGTGCTTTGCATGTGTTCGGCCCAACAAAGCAATCACACACGCCATGTCAATAGCGTAGACCATGGCAACTGTAATGCAATTGGACGATTGTTTGCACACATTTTACACACTGTTGTTTCGATTTACTCGTTTCTATTGATTGGGACGCACTAACAATTTGACTTAGCCTAACGTTGTTTATATTCATTCGGGAAGCTGATCTCAAGATTCACACACTCGCCTAAATATACTTGACACCGAGTGTTGATGCTGTTGACTGCTTCAGCGATGCTTGTTTAATTCAACACTAAATTGAAAACCACGACACGAACTTCCTGATTGAGAAAGCAATGTATTGTGCGCGCCTGAGTCAGCTTTTGGCAATTGACCAAGCACAACGGCCAAGCTGCAAAAATGTTGGGCCACAGAAAAAACCGCAAGCTAACAGTTGGCTGACCAATTGCTTAATTGGGTGTGAGTGTGAACTCACAGTGTCGTCTCAGTGTCACAGTCTCATTGTCACGCGCGCACGCCACAAAGGCAAGTGCAGTTTCAAACCGAAAAGAGGAAGAGGTTAAGCTCTTTGTGTTGTGCTCTCTTTGCAACTCAGTGCCAGCTAAGCTTTGCTCGCTCTGTAAGGAGAGCCCATTGCCGGACATCGCACTGAGGGAACATTTTTTTGCTTGTTGTGTCAACATCGAGCACGCTTTATTTGTGACGCGCCATAATGTGAGCTCGACAGTACGAGCGCAGCAGCGTCTTACCAGCGACGAGCTCCAACAAGCGAAAGAAACAAAACTAAATGAATCGAACCGCAACGCACCGAGTCGAATCAAGCCAACTTCTAGATCAGCGCCTATACCGTGCGTGAACAGTAGGAAGTGTTGAGCTGTCAAGACATGAGCGTGGCTCTTTACTGTTGCTTGAGGCCGTATTTCTGTCTATGTTTTCTCTCACTGCACTATTCTACCATGTATAGACGCTCATGGGTCTGTGCCAATGTTCTTTCTTCACTCATGTTGTGTGATGTGATACTTGCAAAACGCCTTACCGACACCCACACATTCGCTGAGGCAGGGCGAAACTTCAACGGTGCTCTGTCATCATTTCTTGTCTTGCTTCCGTCGCTTTCTTCTCGTTTCTTCTCATGTAACTCGTGCGCACTTCTAGTAGCAACGCTGACTACTAGCAAGACAGTTGTGTGAATGTTAACGTCACTGTCAGCTTGGTACGCTTGTTTTCCGTTACTCTGTCGACCATTACATCTGTAACGACAACGTCACCGACACCAATGACAACTTGGGCAACAACACCGACAAAGGCGCCTGTCTCAGAGGCTTTTTGTTGCTTGAGGCTTGGAGCGCGACTTGTTCAGCTTATTCGTACTAACGACTGGGCCAATATATGGCATTGCACATTGGCGAATGACGAACAACATCGTGCTCTTACCGAACATTTGTAAACCAGCAGCGGCAAGTGATCGAGCGAGCAAAATAAAATAGACGAATAGGCTTGTCGTAAGCGGGCCTATTAGCACTTGCAGTTGCAATCATCGATGTGTTTGCAAATTCTGTACTGTATAACAAGCTTTGAATAGTGAATGGGGGAAAGCTAACAGTTGTATTGACAACACGCGCAGGTAAGTGATATGTAGAATGCATATTGAAGTAAACGTTCGAACTTGTATCTAGATGCTGTTTATTTTTGTGCCAATTTTGTGTCAATTTTCATTCTTCCACCTGATGGTTTGTGCAATAGCAGCAATATATCGAAGGTAACGTCAATCGTTCAACAAGACAAAGGCCTCACATGTAAGCTGCGATCGAATAACAAATGTAAACATGACGTAGCTAGGTCTCGTGTTGATTGTTGCAAGTTGCAAGTTGCAACACGAGACTTATTTCCATCACTTAATCTAATGCTGCAAGATTTTATGTGTGTGATTTTGTTGATGGCACGCACAGTTACCATTGTAGGTACAAAGGTAGTCAAATCACGATTCACAACTAGAGCGATTCAATGATGAAGTGTTCCAAACTGCTGTTAACGAGTGAGTAATTTTGTGCAAAAAGCAAAAATCACTTTCGCTAGAAATCCCAGTTTAACTAAAGACTGTGCTGTAGCTTTTCAGAAAGCCGAAAGAATTGATCAAGAAATGATGGTTGGTGCAAAAAGTTAGTGGTGCAGAGTCAATACAGTTGTGATCTCGTTCTTTGTTGCAACGAGTGTTAGTATCAATGTAAGAAATCACAACGTAACATTGACTGATTGCAATCCATGATGATCTGCAAATTGTACGTCGGCGGTAGTCAATGATACTGGCTAATGGATACTGTAGAAATAATTCGTATTAATCTCATATAAAAGAAGTAAATATCAAGGAGTGTGCATTGTGCATGGCTGCAGTGTGGATTATCAGCTGAGAAAATTGAGAGTATCAGTTGAATGAAACGATACGAAAATCAGCCACCTGCACATATGGTTTGAGTTTGCGAAAGTTCAGGGTTAGAATTCTTGCTAAATGACATCACTGAATGAAGCATTGTGCAATCGAGCCGATTCAAAGATTATGGCGCCAGTGGTGTGATCAGGCTCTCTCTCTCTCTCTCTCTCTCTCTCTCTCTCTAAGTAGCGATTTAAAACTTTACAATTGTGGAATGCACTTAGATCTAACGATTAGATTGCACAAATAGTCCGACAAGTATGGCTTCTATTCTTACGTCGTCGTTGTTGTTGCCCAACGAACCAGATGTTGAATCACGTTGGATATTTCGGTAGTCGACGAGGCGCAGCGCGAAATTTGCATAAGTTAGCAGTGGTGTATGTCGCCCACGACATGTATTCTTCTTTTTAGCTTTTCGGCGGCCTCAGGCTTACGAAGTACTCACGCAGTGCAAGTACTTGAGTGTATCAAAGCACTCAAAGAATAAAGAATGAGGGAGAGCTCTAACAGTTCGGCTCAGTAACAAAACTAGGCATGTCACACATGATTTCAGGCACATGTCTATGCAAAATAGGATTCCATGAGGTCGGTTTAGTCTGGGGCCTCCCATCGAGTTCGAAAGAAGAGAAGCGTTCTCGTCTGACGCTTTCCTGACAATACGATGCAATTCCAACTCATCTCATGTTATTCTTGTCCCTACTGCCGGTTGTGAACGCCCGGCTTAGCTCCGTGTTTAGCTAACAAAAGCTTTGCAGCACCAGTGTGAAAATAAAAGTGGCATTCTGCTCACTTTACAATGTGAACAGTTCTCACACCAGCTCACACACACGCATCAATTTTAGCAGTCGTAAATTTGCAGCAAATTGTGACAACTTGCATGATATCGACCAATGTTTTCTAACTGCTTGTCACACTGCTAACACAATCAGGTTACAAAAAGATAGTAAACAGACTCTGATGGAACACTGGATTGCGTACTCATGATGAGCGTCCAGCAACATTAAGCACCTGGAGATGGCAACTGAATAGTTAAACTAGATGCATGTTTCTGTGCGAATTAGATGATGCTGCGCAATAAGTTGTAACCACAGATCGACGATGTCAGGTACGTCTCTCTGGTGACATAAACAATCTCGGAACAATAATTCGAAACTGGCAATCAGAAGTTGCAACTTGCAAAAATAAGGAGGCCATGTCATCAGCAGATTCCATTTTACAACGACAGCTAGTTCAGTCGCAAGAACGACACATCTAATTCAGCAATTTTCTGGCCACTATTTCAATCATATCTTTTCAGACGTGCTTTAAATCACCTTCAAACTCGATTATCAATTTTTGCTTATGCCATTGTCTAGAATCACAAATCTAGGTCGATTTTTTTGCTCATCGCAACAAGATATTGCCAAGTAACACAATCTAATCTATTTCTATAGCAGCATACGTTTTGAGTGATCGAATGAAAATCGAGTAAACATCTGGCAAGTGGCATGTGATGTTTATATGTGAAGCTGAACGAAAACATAAGTGAAGCTTGGTTGTTGTTGCCGTTGTTAGTTGTTGCACCTCAGAACAGATTCTGTTATTCGTCGCCATTGTTAGCAAAGACTGCTGTCAAGACATAACTGCTGATATCATCGCAATTTGTGTGAACACGCAAACACATTGTGAGCTCTTGCCTTCACACTTCACTTTCACACTTCACACTTCAATTTGAAAGCTTCTTCGACCAGAGTGCCAACCATGTGTTTGAAACTTCGAAGTAGCTTTTGTGTCTTTCGGCATTGTGTGAGTGTATGCAGTACCGAAGCATGAATTCACAGCATTTCGCCTTGAGGCCATTGTCGTCGAGCAAACTTGTCGTGCTGCCCCTTAAGAAATAACCACGTTCTCCATCGTAACCGGCGGTTACCAGCATCTTCACACTGTACTCATCTACGCTTGACGGCCCTAGCGACAAGGAAATTATATGTTTGATTATCGATAATGGACAAGCGCTTTGCTGCATTCCATTTATCTTGTTGCGGGTCTTCTTGATGATATCATTCGAACCATGAGCACACTTTTCGATTTCTTCCCAATCTCTTTGTTTCGGAGCTATCTCGCTCTTTGTTGTTGTTATTGTCGTCGTCGTCATCTTCAAGCACGTCAGACCTCTTAAACTCTTTGTTCTTTGTGCCAACACCTTGTGCAATCATCGAGGTGCTTAGTGTTTCACGAGATATGATTCAGTGCAAGTCGCTTGTGACACCCTCTATGGCGCGAATCTTCCCACAGTCGCATCCTCAGGTGCGCACAGATATGATCTCTATTTTGCTGGTCAACCTTCCGGTGTTTGTGTGCGTGTGCCGCTTCATATCAAGCGCCGTTTATTTGGCTTCCAACTATCATATTGCTGAACATGGCAGTTCATTTCCTCGAATGAAAACGCTGTGCGCTTTCTAACGCTCACTGTTATGTGCGACCGACAACACATTGCATGTCGACTGATGTTCGATCTAACGAGACATGTGCTCATGATTGCTGTCTGAACGCGCTCACGGACGGTAAAATAGGCGTAAAAACAAATCCATTAGCTCGCTACATGATCGGCTACGCGTGATAGCGCTCCAGATGAGATAAACATGTAGCCAACTATCTTTTCAGATTAGCAAAATATCTAGTCGAGGCTCCATTAGATGCCATCACCAGTGGCTAATTCTGTGGTGGCTGTTCGCGAATACAATAGCCATGTGTATGCCTTGTTATCGCTGGTTGCGTTATCTAATGTTGAGCAACGCAGATATTTTGCATTTTTCTCTTTCCGCTCGTACATTTTGTTTCGCACTATTTGTTTGGTCATTTGTTTGTCAACACCACAACAATCGACTATTTCTGCTATCGCTATTGAAGAGGCCAACTTCGTGTCTAATGCGCCGTTATAAGAGCACTGCACACGGACTCGCTTGTTGTGTTGCGTAGTGTGTTCAGCCAACTAACAGCGTGCTATGACCCTAGCGAAGTCGGATTGGGGCGGACCGTTGGCACTGCCGTCAGACCGTGGCGATCCGAAAACCCATTTATCACACTGACCACCAACTGACTCCATCATAGTGAACAAGCTGATTGCAGCGCGACATAGCTACATCTCTCGATGATGTTGAGAATCCCGGGGGCAAGAGTCACCGATTTGTTTCTGTCTCACTATCGTTATGTCATAGTGGTGCTATCTTTTAGTCGTTTAACCAAGTCATCGTATAAATACTCCCATGAATTGTGTGTTGAGAGCCTTGTCTCTCACAGAGCTTCTCGGCCAGAGCTTAACATAATACGTATATCACTGTATAGTTGCTCGCACGTTAACATGGGCTTACTCCATTAACTCGAGGTCAGTCTGGCTCTGAGCACATACCTAAACACAGCTGTAGGGACCTCATTCACTGTGATGGACGCCGATTCACTCTCGGTTTGTGTGCATGTGTTGTGATTCCGTATGTCATGTGCTGATTTCTGTCTGTGTGTCTGTTATGTTTGCGTGTGGTTGAGGTGTGTGTGTGTAAATACGTGACTCGATGTTTAATCTCCGTGTCTACTGTTGAGAAATTCGTTTTCTTGAGCTTGTCTTGCTCGGATGTCTTATTGCAATTCCTAGCACTCTTTTCGGTATTACCACTCGTCGTGTGAGTGTTTGTGCGGTAATTACGATACAAGACGTTGCCTGACTAGATTCAACAAACAAATGTTCGGTTTTCAGACATGTCGACCTCATTCTTTGCTGTGTGTGCCGTGCACTTATTTTGATGCATTGTATCGTAAGTCAAAAATGACACAAATGACTGACAGAACAACGATCCATCGCACGTTCTATTCTTCCATCTAATTCGCTCAGTAACCCTTATCCCTTATTGTTAATTGAGTTTATGGTGGATAGCGTTCCATATGTTGTCGATCGAATTACTTAGTCGAGTGTATAATATGAAAACATCCTCTAAACCAAAGAGTCTAGGAGGATTGTGGTAAGCTCGTCGCGCTCAGTGGCGACTCTCTTAGGGTCTCGATCGTCATGGTTGTTGTCATCAGTAGTTAACATTTGGACCCATCATTATCTTTCTACTCGTTCCTGATCGGAAGTCCTACTCTCTCGGTGAATAAATAACTTATTTTCTGCGATATAAAATAAAATCACGATAGAGGAGTTTCGCTCTCAGATGTGAGTGCGGAGAAGTCATTTGTTTTTCCCCCTATGGCTGCTCTGTGTAAGCAGACGCCGAGCCTAAGGCTGAGTATGCTCGTCAGCGAACAATCAGCACACACACGATTACCCCGCCATTGTGACTCTTTGTTTTGTAGAAGTGACAGTCGAGTGGTTCTGAGCTCGAAGAGTGAAGCTCTCTCTCTCTCTCTCTCTCTCTCTCTGAGCGAAGAACTTTCATTGATAAATCTGTATAGTTGACAATGCTAAAGTTTCACTGAAAAATCCTTCCCCTCCTCTCTTTCTTTCTCTCTGTTTCTCTATACTATTCTTAAATCTGTATGCTCGATTTTCGCCAAAATACACGCTCACTCGCGCTCGCTGGAATCTCAGTTAGTTCCCAAACACCAACATCTGATCTAAAATTTTTCAAAAAAAACAAATTTGATGCGACGTGCGCTCAAATCACTGTTCTCCTTGACTCTCTTTATGTTTCCTTGTCTCAATTTATCGCCCGATTCTATTCTTCAAAATCATTCTCAAAATTAAATACTATCATTCCATACAACACGTGGTTCGAAAGAGTCTCCATGATAGCCATATTGATCAACTGTATTACCTTAGGATTATATCAACCGTGTGCCGACGAATATTGCATTTCCAACAGGTGCCAACTGCTAAGAACTTTCGATCATGTCATCTTCATATTCTTTGCCATGGAAATGATTATCAAAATGATAGCCATGGGCATAGCTAATGCGCCCAATGCGTATCTAGCCGATTATTGGAATAGATTGGATTTTTTCATTGTGATAGCCGGTGGCCTAGAGTATATGCTTGACATTGGTAGCGTGAATTTTTCAGCTATACGTACGGTGCGAGTATTGCGTCCATTACGTGCCATTAATAGGATTCCATCAATGCGAATCTTGGTTACATTATTACTTGACACTTTACCCATGCTAGGAAATGTATTGCTGCTATGTTTTTTTGTCTTTTTCATATTCGGTAAGTTCGATATAATATCATTGAAGATAATAGAAATCATGCGTTTGTAACAAAATTTTTGTGTACTAACACTACCGCTAACAACGACCCCATTAAATGTAACTCACAAACACAGGTATAATTGGTGTCCAATTGTGGTCAGGTTTATTAAGACAACGTTGTTTCTTAAGCCTCCCACCTAATATAACAAAACCCAGCTATGTGCCTTCATACTATCGATTGCCATCGTCAGACAAAGAATATCTATGCAGTACACCCAAAGATAATGGCCTACACAAATGTCAAGACTTGCCTGTGCTGCGCTCACTTGATGGTCAAACAATGTGCTCGGCTGATATACCAAGGTATTGGAGAGCGCCCAGACCATCAGGCAATAACCCCTTGGACGAAACTGAGGACTCAAATCGCACCAATAATTATGATCGGTCAGCACGACCATCGAAACCGTATGACTTAGTGCCAGGCGACGAGGACAGTCCATTTTTGGCCTCACAATTGTCACCGTTTCTGGCACAATCTGTGTATCAGCCTGCATTTGTGGCAGAAAATGTCATCTTTATGGCGCCCATCAAAGCTAAGCGAAGCATCGAGCTACAAAGAAATAACGTTGGCGCTGTTACTTATGTCGTGACTAGCCATCATCGTCATGCTCATCATCAAAGGCCGCACAATGAAGTCATTAAATCATACGAGCAAAGCATTAATGGTAAAAACCAATCTGCTAGTGGTGGTCAGACGAAGAACTACCAATACAAGCAAACTGTCAAAACAGCAACTAGCCTATCTGATTTGAACATTGCGTCCCATCAACATAGAAAGCGTTCGCTGGCGCCAATTCTAAGTGTAGAATCGACCGTCGACACCACAACAGCGGTTGAAATGATTGAAACTAATGAAAATAGTGACCAATTTAGTGCGCTAACATCATCGGGCTCATCAGCACAAACAAAGGCACGTCATCATAAAAAGACCCGCTCGTGTATCAACTGGAACAAATACTATAGTGAATGCCGTGCCGGCGATCACAATCCTTTCCAAGGCACAATATCATTCGATAATGTCGGCATGGCTTGGACAGCCATATTTGTTGTAATTAGCTTAGAGGGTTGGTCAGACATCATGTACTTGTTGCAAGATTCGCATTCCTTTTGGGTGTGGACGTATTTTGTCTTGCTCATTGTTATCGGCTCATTTTTCATGATAAATCTGTGCCTAGTGGTTATAGCTACACAATTTTCGGCAACTAAGAAGCGAGAAATGGAAAGAATGCGCCAAGAACGAATTAAATTTTCGTCCACATCCACACTGACGACTGGTGGTGAATCGTCTTCATGTTACACTGAAATAATCAAATATTTAGTACACCTGATTCGACATGCCAAACGAGATGCATTAAATTGGCTTGTGCGACAAAAAAGAAAAAAATTGCGTCACCAGCGTCATGCTAAGCGTTCACAACAGAATCTAGATATTACATCAACCGGAACAACAGGCCAGCGCAAAGATTGCGCTGGTTGTGCGGTGGAGAAAAGAGAACTTTCGTTGATATCTAGCACGGCTCACTCATCGAGCGAGGTCGGTGGCAAACTAAACACATTCACTAACGTATCAAAGTCGTCGAAGACTGTCCAATTGGTGTGCTCGCACACGATACCAAGCATGGCCGCATTTCGTGGCAAAGCGTGCGAGCATCATCATAGGAGTGCCTCAGAACGACAGACGCCAACTGAATGGTCGAGGGAGCATTCGAGAGACAGAGTGCATCGGACTGTTTCTAGTATTGGTGATGCCGCTGTACCCAACATAGAGAGATTAGAGTCAGAATCTAAATCAAATGTACACAGACAGAAGCGATTGGATACAAAATGCAGTTCGTCTTCATTTAGCAAAGTGCGATATCAGTGTGGCTCAATGTCACAGCGTAACTTTGAGGTTCCAACTGCCACTCACAAGCATCACCATCATCATCAGTGTAAGGATAGCATCAAATTGAATCAGCAAGGCTTACACCATAATCAGTTGGTCAAGCAAGACCATTACGATCACGATTACATAATATATAGGGCTGGAGTTGATGTGGCAGCTTTGCCATCAACTCTTACTCGTGCGCCAACAACCGAAATCGACATGGGTGCCGTCATGAAGATTACAACTGACAACAATCAGGCTCTACAGAAAAAAACTAATCGCTTGAATAAATGCATGACAGCCGATGGTGAGCATCTTACCTGCCTAGCAGAAGATGACAACGAATCGGTGCCTCCATCGATGAGGCCACGCGGTAACGTTGCGAGCAACGGAGCCAATCAGCGTTGCCAAGCGTTGCATGTGCGCAATGCCATCGGGAAGTCACTGTCTTCATCATCGCCTTCATCATCATCGGTTTCGATGGCTTCATCATCGTCATCTACAGCATCTTTAGTGTCAAACAAAGGTATATGCACGACTGAATCTAATTCGGGGACATCGATGTCGCAGCAATCATCGTCGTCGGCTTCATTGACACCGTCACAAGCTACCATTATAGCACTTCAACCTCCTGCTTCCGATTTATCCCACGATTGTCAGTCGATTGATTCCGATTGTGTATCATGCAACAAAAATACCCCGTTGGATAGTCATAGCTTGAGTGGCTCTAATGATAATATTGTGTCGAAAAAGCATGTTGCACGAATGAACCGACAACTGTCGTCATCGTTGGATTCAGCAGCTGTAGTGGTTGCTGTCGCCAAAGATGAGGGATTCACTTGTGATTTGGATTCATCTAAAGTTAAGAATCTATCGCATGATAGCACAGCCATTAAGAATCACAGTATTAGTAACGTTGAACCTGTGAAACGCTTAGATAGTGATTCTCACAGTCATGGAATGAGCATCCATTGCTATAATGACCATAGGATAAATTCCTCTGTCAGTGGCTCAACTCACGAGATCAAAGTATCCGAATCAACAGAATTGCGTTCCTCACAGAAAAATAATAGCTGCAAGGTTTACAAAAAAACCAAGCGCTCGCTTGACAATTTAATCACCCAAGACAATGATATGCTAGACGTAACAAACGACGAGCGTGACTATGACAAACCTTTGTCTCTCACGGTAGACTCACTCTCTTCGAGTGCTGATCAATTTAATTCGGCCCTCCATGAGACTTACCGCTCAAACCAACTCTTACGTGACCAACGGCAGCAGCAGCAACAGCAACAACAACAACAGCAACCGCAGCAGCATTATAATAATAAGCAGCAGCAAAAATGCCAACGACAAAAACAAGGTCAAGCTAGACAGCGAACGCAACGCCATGCCCACAATCGTCGGCACCACCATCGTCGGCACGGCAAGCATAAACGATTTCCTGAAGGTCGCTCGGAAAGCTTCGATTCGTTGGCCGATGAGGTGGTAGAAATTCACGTGTTACCCCGTGCCCTAAGAGAAAATCAACGATTGGGCACGTGTTGTCGCCACACCATTAACGCCATTCGTCGACTCGTCGATCACCGCTACTTCCAGCGTTTAATCTTGCTTGCCATTCTCATCAACGCTATCTCTATGGGCATAGAGTATCACAATCAGCCTGAACAATTGACCGAGATTGTCGAAATAAGTAACATTGCCTTCACGTGTCTGTTCTTCATTGAAATGTTGCTGAAGCTAACAGCCCATGGTTTTTATGATTACATAATCGACGGTTTTAATTGTTTCGACGGTTGCATTGTTTTGTTGAGCATTATGGAGTTGTTTGAAACCTCTGGTTCCGGTCTGTCCGTGCTAAGAACGTTCCGCTTATTGCGGATACTCAAGTTGGTGCGTTTTATGCCTGCTTTGCAACGTCAATTGGTCATCATGTTACGCACACTTGACAATGTGGCTGTATTTTTTGCTCTATTGGTATTATTCATATTCATCTTCAGTATTTTAGGAATGAATTTGTTTGGGTGCAAATTCTGTGATAGATTGCCGGACGGTGGCACACATTGTGATAGGAAAAATTTCGATTCTCTATTATGGAGTTTAGTAACTGTATTTCAAGTGCTCACGCAAGAAGATTGGAACGTAAGACTCGTTTTATTTTATAACTCATTTGCTTTGTTCTTTCTGACATCATCTTTTATCTTTCTTCTCATGGCCCTACTCATCCAATTTCATTGTGTGACCTCAATCTAACATTTCATTCTCATACAACTGTCCTCAATTGGCCATTATCCTGACCTCAACACATACACTGCACATCGTAGGTCGTATTATTTAATGGGATGGAAAAGACGAGCCACTGGGCAGCGCTCTATTTCGTTCTTCTCATGACTTTCGGAAATTACGTTTTATTCAATCTATTGGTCGCTATTTTGGTGGAAGGATTCTCTCAAGAGGTAAGAAAAACTAGCAATTCGTGCTGGATTACGTCTGACAGTATTTTTCTGATGCCTCGAGACTACTATAAAATTTTAACTTATAACTTGCTTTATAACTGACACATTTTGTTTTCAATACTATCTATTTTTCTCTCATAATAATTTCCCACTCTAAAATTGTTGGCAATCTCCAACGTCGATGTCGAAAATAGGATGATTTGAAAGTTTCGTTGAGTTCTGACTATCAGCTTGATGGTACAAATAGTGTCAAACATAGCTCCAGCTATACTGCCACATCGCCGCGACCTCTCGACAGCGTTTCTGCCTTGGAACCATCGATTCTATCGTCACAAACGAATGCTCCAGCAATTATAGCCTCAACTAAGAAGACCCAATTGTCCGATCACCAATTGGTAGACCAGCATATGACTGATCCCGGCAACCAAGTACAGTCGGAAAAGGGGGCTAGGCGCAGCTGTTCGTTTATTAACGATTCTACATGCTATTATTTATCTGAACAACAGCAGTCATTTCGTGGAACTGATGACAATGAAAAGAGCGCTCAATTGTCAAAAGTCGGCGATAGTGAGTTTGTAACTCCAGCGAGCCTGGTAGATACCAGCAACAACACGGCGACACATTATGATGATTGTTTTGTTGCTCCGTCTACTAGGCAGAAACTTGCTTGTCAGGCAATACATAACACTAAACGTGTGATTTATTTCTATGACTACAAGGACAACATGGAGGAGGGTGAGTTTCTACACTAGAACATTAGATTTTATTAACAATATTTTTTTATAATGGCTGGCCCTAGATTAGAATTTGAAATCATCTAACACAGTTTTCATTATCTAACACCCTCTCCCTCCGGACAGAGATAACATTCTTAACCGGTTCTATGATGTCTAGCTCATACGGATCAACATATGCTGCTCATCATAGAACACCGAGTCACTTGCTCAACGTAATGAACTCACAGTCTATCGCGTGTCGTAATATGCCCCTCGCCATAGCTGCTGCAGTTGCATTGCCAACAGGCCACAGTACGTTGTTTGTTAATCCTAATGCTCTGAGGACCCAACAACAAGAATCATGTCAAACGATAGTGCCCATAGCACAGCCATTACCTACGCTTGCTATTGATGAACACTCTGATATTCAAGAGCAACAGAGGCGCCGTGCCTCATCCGTGTCGAGCGTATCGGCTAAGCTATCGCCTCGTCCTTCAGCCAGCGGAAACTTTCCACAAAACACTTTGACGACCTCAATTGTGATCAGTAATCTCAAGATTCCTGCCCAATGGTGTTCATTGCCGTCTCTCTTAACTACACGAGCCATTGAGATGATGCGCGCGGCTAAAACGCACACCGATTCTCGACGGTCTATACGGCACCCGATGCCAGCACCGAAAAGTAGGTCTCACTCTTATTTTCAATGTTCCAACTAAATATTGTTACTGGTGGATCATGTTATATTCCTTCCCAATTGAGCTACTAATCTAATTCGAAACTCACTGATGTTTGTTGATATTCTTCATATGAATTCCTTTGTTCGTCAGGCAAACGTTTCGATAAAGCATGTTGCCGTACAGACTTTGAGCGGCATTGGAAGGCCAGCCACGCTTTCAGAGGCGCTCAAGGACTTCCGGAACGGTGCGAGCATGGACACCTGGCATCAGTGTGCACAGCATGTTACACTTATCGACCGTGGTCGCGCCAAGCAGACACCGTATGTCCTAGCACTGACAAGATGGGCGCTCTAGCCTCACTTATGGCGTTGAATGCCACAAACGCGCCGCAACATAAATTGAATTTACGCCAACGCCTGCTAGTTGATTCGCTTGTACACTACGAGCAAGCAATTTTCAGACGCAGAACAAACCAGCGTAACAATCGTATCGCTCGTTTAGCTGCTGCTTCGATGGATGTCGCTGGCGATAATGTCTTTAATCGGACGCCCACGGGTTCTATGGCATCCACTATAAGGCGTCGTTCATCGGCTATGCTGTCACGTCTCAAGCAATTCAGAACTATTGGCAGTACAAATACAGGCACTGGCACAAGTGCAAGTCTGCGACCACAGCTTGTCACAATCACTGCGGACAATTACATGCCCAAGACTACTGATCAATTGTGGATACCCAATGACATCTGTACGCAACGCAGGGCTTCAATCTCTAGCGCTCGTGAGGCGCGAACTCAATCACCGTTTAGACTTTCACCAAATGCAATTGTTTGCAATCGGTCTAGTGTTGAAACACATAATGGGGATCAGAATCACGGTAGGCACTCTTGTAATGATAACTCTCTCACTCCAGACACGTCCGTTGGTTGGCGAGCTCGTTTATGGTCTATGGCGGTACCAACTCAAGAAGATGACGTAGATGTAACCTGTCATTCGCGCCACATTTCGGCTAGGGGTGCACGATCCAGCGCTTCAGGTGTATCGAACTTTTTTGGCTGGCTGGGTGGAGTAAAAAATTCACTAACTCCCCGCAATTCTAACTTCAGTCAAGCAGGCTTGAGTCGTGCAAGTGATGACTTGCGAGCACTAAATGAGTCCAGATTACGCCGGCATAGCTTCTCAGGCCCATGGCAGTGGCTTGATCGCCCGTCGCGTCCTTCACAGTACGACCTTTTGCTTCCCGACACAGATTCATATGCAACTAAAAGCAAATTGCGGCGCCAGCAGTTGCAGCGCTCTGGAAATAATTCAAGCAGTAACAAAAAATTGAAAGAAAAACAGCTTACGTGCGATTATCATTCAGTTGCTACAACTGGCAGGCGCGTATACAAGCTTGATTCGAAAGGATTACAAACGTCATTGCGAGGCGACTTTTATGTGCTGGTTAAAGATCCGCTCGCTCCCAAGCCTTTGTACCCGGGTGGCTCATTGTCAACACGCCCCACTATAGACTCAAAAGATAACGACGAGATTGGCAACACGACGCGTCCTGAAACATTCTTGCATTACTTCCGATGGACGCCATGGATGTTGGCGAGACGCGAGTATTCTTTGTTTCTGTTCGCGCCTGACAATAGACTGCGCCGTTTCTGTTTAGCCGTAATCAACAGGCGCGAATTCGATTATTTTGTATTGTTTTTCATCTCAATGAACTGCGTTACCTTGGCTATGGAACGTCCAAAAATTCCCCCATGGAGCAAAGAACGCGAATTCCTCACAATTGCCAATTATTATTTCACATTCATGTTTACGCTAGAGATGGCGTTGAAAGTTATTGCTAAAGGATTGTACTATGGACACGACGCGTATCTAAGCGATAGCTGGAATGTGATGGATGGGACCTTAGTTGGATTTTCGTTGTTGGATTTTTTGCTGTCAATTGTGGCCACGTCCGGAAGTCCGCGCATATTTGCCATATTGCGAGTGTTTCGTTTGTTGCGCTCGTTACGTCCGTTGCGTGTCATCAATCGACTTATGGGACTAAAACTGGTCGTTCAAACGTTGCTGCTATCACTGAGACCCATAGGAAATATTGTACTTATCTGTTGCACATTTTTCATTATATTCGGTATTCTCGGTGTCCAATTGTTTAAAGGGACGTTTTATTATTGTGATGGACCGAATCCTCTAGATATCATAAAAAATGTCCGAACAAAAGCAGATTGTCTGGCCGCTGATCCACGAAACCGATGGCTTAATCGCAAATACAACTTTGATAACCTCGGACAAGCATTGATGGCGCTATTCGTATTATCATCCAAGGGTGAGTTTTAGCGATCAATCTCCACATAAAGATTAAAACTAAATAATGCAAATAATTAAAACGAATATGTTTTTCCCCTTAACATAGACGGTTGGGTCAACATCATGTACACTGGCCTCGACGCGGTTGGCGTAGACCTCCAACCGATCGAGAATTATAACGAATGGCGCCTGTTGTATTTCATATCATTCTTATTGTTGGTAGCATTCTTTGTGCTCAACATGTTTGTTGGAGTCGTGGTGGAGAACTTTCACAGGTGTCGCAAGGAACAAGAATTGGAAGAAAAAGCACGCCGTGCCGAAAAAACTCAACGGAAACTCGACAAACGACGCCGTCGGATGCGCGAACCACCCTATTTCAGCTCGTATGGACCGGCTAGAATGATGTTACACAAATGGGTCACTGGTGGTTATTTCGATCTCTTTATTGCGGCAGTCATTGGTTTTAACGTGGTATTCATGTCTCTCGAGTACTATCAGATGCCCGAAGAGCTCATTCGCATTATCAAAATATCAAATTATATATTCACATTTACATTCATACTAGAGGCCGCTATCAAATCCACTGCACTCGGTGTGCGACGATACGTCAAAGATCGCTGGAACCAGCTGGATGTTGTTATAGTGATTTTGTCTATATTTGGTATTGTACTTGAAGAGATGGACTCATTCACGTTGCCTATCAATCCAACACTACTACGAGTGCTGCGTGTTATGCGAATAGCACGCGTTCTTAAACTACTTAAAATGGCCAAAGGTATACGTGCACTGTTGGACACAGTTATGCAAGCCTTGCCACAAGTTGGCAACTTGGGTCTCTTATTCTTCTTGCTCTTCTTTATATTTGCAGCGCTTGGTGTCGAACTATTTGGACGACTCGAATGCAATGAAGAATACCCCTGCTCTGGTCTCATGGAACAGCATGCACACTTTCAAAATTTTGGTCTAGCATTTCTAACATTGTTTCGAGTAGCGACGGGTGATAATTGGAACGGAATCATGAAAGACACATTGCGCGACAAATGCGACTCATCCAGCAACTGCCTCAAGAATTGTTGCGTTTCACAACTTATAGCACCATTGTATTTTGTGATCTTTGTCTTGCTGGCGCAGTTCGTTTTGGTGAATGTTGTGGTCGCAGTGCTTATGAAACATCTTGAGGAGTCACATCACGAAATGGAGACAGATGAAGAGTACGAGCTTGATAAACAACTTGCCGAAGAGCTGATGGCGAAAAAGCTGGCGCTCATGGAGGCATTAGAGAGACGTTCCCAATATTGAATTACAACTACTATAATTGTAACAATGTTTTCATCTGCTCGTTTTGTTGCTCAAAGTGTTGATTGAAGCATATGGCATGCGAGGACTGAGAGAAGCTGAATAAACTCGGTTTCTTGGTTGGTGATGGTTCAAAATTAGACTTTCCAAAATCAGGTGTCTTATTGAGCAACTTCAAACACTCTATGATATCTTTGCTAGGTCCTGTCTCTGATGGCACCAATTCTTCTATGAGTAGTTTATAGATTTCTTCTCGTTTTGATTCGAGCTCTGACTTGACCTCACGCAAACAATCAACTTCAGCGAAATTGTTGTCAAGAAGATTTTGTTTTTCGACCAGTGTTTTGGTGGCTTCGAGATATTGTTTTTGACGAATGTGCTCATTAATCACGGCTGGAACTTTGAACAGTTCGTCAACTTGATCTAGCAATTGCAAAACACGCTCATTAGCTTGCGTTTCTTCGCTGAGGCGTCTTAGGTCGTCCAGTTTAGCAACGAATAATTTTCGTGCAGTTTGGAGTCGGTCCTTGGCTTGCTGAAGGCGTTCTTTGGATTCGCGGAGGTTGTGCGTGATTTTGTGAAATGCCTGCCTCACCATTGCCAGCTCTTCGTGATGCTCCCTAGCCAATTCGGCGAGATTTTTCTCACTTGCATTGATTGGTGCATCATAGCCGCCGACTTGTGCCGGCGCATCCATAAATTCGGCGGCCCGGATCAAGGTTGCTATGCTAAGATCAGCGGTCATCTTCTAGGCCGGTTGTCGTTGTTGTCTTACAAGCGCGTTGTTCCGTCAGCTAGTCAAATATGAATGTGCTTGGTGTATGATTGAGTGGCGCATATGTGAGTGTCGGTAAACCTATCGTTTCCAGAGAATAAAATGTGGCGGATAAATGGAGTAACATGCGGCTAGCTGGGCGTTTGACGTTGCCGCAACATTGTTTTGTTCCTGATTGGTGTCCTTGTTGTTGGTTGGCTGTTATGTGTCGGTCTGTGCGCCTGTGAGTGTTTGCCTGTGTGTTTTTTATGTGTAAGCATTTGTAGCGTTCGAGTGTGGTGAAGGGTGTCTCAAACTGCAAGTAGTTGCACAGCTGACAGGTATAATGTGGGACACGTTGAACATTGTGCTGTGTGCTGGCACTCTGGAAATATTACGCGAGAGCAGCGTTAAAAGTCATTTTTCAGTTTTTGTTTAGCTCAAATTTGAATTTCGCGCTATTTTCTCTTGCAAATGGTGTAATGATCTTCAAATGCGCTCAAGATCTTGCTTCATTCTCTAGTAGTTAAAATTGAACCTTTTCGAAATTGTCCGGTGTAAAATAAAAATAAGTTGCCGATTCATAGTGTGCCAGGATGCGCGAGACGATCAACACAAAGCGCAATGAATGCGTGAAAATGCACTGCGCAAAGGCACACACTGAAGATGTGAGCGACCTTTAGTTTGAGACACCCTTTATCATATTGTTATGCCCCAGTCTTAGCACTCTATTATCATATCATCATCATCTGGTAGCCACTAAAATTATGGCCAAATCAGAGGCCTCCCATTCTTTGGATCCAGAGACCATTTTCACCAAGTTGGAGCGTATAGGACGCGGCTCATTCGGTGAGGTGTTCAAAGGCATCGACAATCGAACCCAGCAAGTAGTCGCCATCAAGATCATCGACCTAGAGGAAGCCGAAGATGAAATCGAAGTCATTCAACAGGAAATTACAGTCCTAAGTCAATGTGATTCACCTTATGTCACCAAATATTATGGTTCATATTTGCGTGGCACAAAGCTATGGATAATCATGGAATATTTGGGTGGTGGCTCCGCTTTGGATCTCATGAAGGCAGGCCAATTCGAGGAGATGTACGTAGCGGTAATATTGCGCGAGGTTCTCAAGGGTTTAGATTATCTACATTCTGAACGAAAGCTGCATCGTGATATTAAAGCGGCTAATATATTATTATCAGAGACGGGTGATGTTAAACTGGCAGACTTTGGTGTTGCCGGTCAATTAACAAATACCACCAGCAAACGTAGTACTTTTGTTGGTAGTCCATACTGGATGTCGCCAGAGACAATACGCCAGTCGGCATATGATTCGAAGGCAGACATCTGGAGTTTAGGCATTACTGCTATTGAGCTTGCCAAAGGCGAACCACCCCACTCCGACTTGCACCCCATGCGTGTCTTATTCTTGATTCCAAAAAGTAATCCGCCCCAATTAACAGGAAATTATTCCAAGCAATTTAGAGAGTTTGTTGAGGCGTGCCTCAACAAAGATCCCAAGAATCGTCCGTCGGCAAAAGAATTGTTAAAGTTTCCATTTATTCGTAAGGCCAAAAAGAATTCATATCTCATAGACCTTACAGACAGATTCAAGCGCTGGAAAGCTGCCGGAACAGGCTTGAACGATAGTGATTCTGACGCATCTGACTCTGATGACTCCAAAAGCAAAGCAACCATCAGTAGCACCACCAATTGGGATCTCACTATAAAACCACAGTCTGTTACACAATTAGTCAATAGCGTTTCCAATATGTCCATGTTCGATAATGAGAGCCCAAACAACGATAGATTACTAGCAAAACAGCAAACACAGCATCAGCAACCGCAGCAACAACAAATTCAGCCACATCAACAGCAACAACAGCCACAACAGAAAGAAATAGAAGATAACAAACTAATTCCAAGCAATCGGTCCAAGCTTGATCAGAAGGAAGATTTGATGGAGGTACCTGTAGAGAGAGGACCTGGAGCTCCGAGTATTGTAGATACTATTTTGGAAGAGCTTGCGCTAAATTGTCAAAACCAGGCGAAGATGTTACAAGATCAGCAGTTGTTAGCGCACCAACAGCAACATCAGCAACAATCTCGCCGAAATCCTAAATCAGCGCAAGAGTATCTAACCTCCAAGGTGGAGGCAATCAAAGAGTTGCAACGCTCCTTCGACACAGCCGATCAGGACCTGCCCGGTTTCAGTGATTACTTTGCAAAGCAAATTGTGAATAGTTTATTCGGCCATAAGTCCCTGTGAGATTGCATTCAGGGAGACTTGTTCAAACTTTGTCCATAAGTATAATAGTATTATAGATGAATAATTGTTGATCATTTAGTAGACAATATATACAATAAGTCGTGCTTGAAGACATGTGTATCACATTATTCTTGATGCAATCGGATTGAAAGATCGTGGTGCGGAACCGGAATCTTCGTGCCCTCTCTAATTTTGTCAGAGCGCACTTGCTCAAGACGATGCCTCAAAATTTTTTGTTCGCGTATAAGGCTCTCTTTGAGCATCGATTGTTTACGATCACATTCTTCCAAATCTTTTATATGCTTCTTAGCATTAGTTAATAGACCCAAGGTGGTGTGGCGGCTCGATTCGCCCCCAAGAGGTACAACTTCTTTGAGCTTCTCGAGACACGTCCTCAGGTGCGCTCTTCGATTTTTCTCTAGCTCATTGTGAGTACTCCTATTACCCTGAGATTTTTTCTTTGGCCGCTTGCTGCTGTTCAATATTTCATTATGAACGCTGCTCAATGAACTAGCAGTACCAGTTGGACTACCTAATGTGGCAATACTTTGATTTGCGTTGTTTATGCTGATATTGATGGTGGGACTGATATTATTATTGTCGTCATTTGAATCTTTGAGAGCTAATGACGCCCGGGTGTCAAACATAAACAACGACGATGTCGACGACGATGATGACGACGACGATGATGACGACGACGATGAGGCCGATGACAATGAAGATGAGGACGACGATGATAATGATAAAGATGATGCTGCCGAATGCGAGGAAGCTGATCCGCCGCCAGGGATCTGAACCGGGCTTATTGTAGTTTGACTGACATTGACGTAGGCCGTCGTCATCGGTGGACCATTAACATTGACCGCATTGTTCACGTTGTGCGGTTGATGACGCATTTGTGAATGATCATGCTGGTGGTGTTGGGGCATTGCATAATTGTGGATTTGAGCCGGCCTATCCAGAAATTCGGCGGCCCGGATCAAGGTTGCTATACTAAGATCAGCGGTCATCTTCTAGGCTAAACTTCGGCGGGAGTGTTTTAGTGTTTCAAGTGAGCAATCCGAAAGTGACACACGTCGTTGTCGTTGTTGTCTTACAAGCGCGTTGTTCCGTCAGCTAGTCAAATATGAATGTGCTTGGTGTATGATTGAGTGGCGCCTATGTGAGTGTCGGTAAACCTATCGTTTCCAGAGAATAAAATGTAGCGGATAAATGGAGTAACATGCGGCTAGCTGGGCATTTGACGTTGCCACAACATTGTTTTGTGCCTGATTGGTGTCCTTGTTGTTGGTTGGCTGTTATGTATCGGTCTGTACGTCTGTGTGTGTATGTATAGATGTTCGCGAGTGCCTGCCTGGATTTTTGTGAGTGTGTGAGTGTGTATGTGTTGTGTGTGTGTGTGTGCGTGTGTGCGTGTGTTTGTGTGTGTGTATATTCGTCGTTTAGTAGTTTGCAATAGGCCGATGACGACGTGAATGTTGACGATGTGTGCGTGCGTGTGTGTGTATATTTGTTGTTGTTGTTGTCATTAGTCTGTCTGTTTGTGTGTTTGTCTGTTGGTTGGTTGGTTGGTTGGTTGGTAATGATGATTAACAAAGAAATATGGGATGGCAATCGTACGAGTGATAAGAAATGTGAGAGAGCTAAAAGATACAACAAATGAGGGATAGAAGCGATGAGGAGGAGCAGAGCGACAACACAGCGAGAAGAATCAATTCAACGTCAAATTTTGCGTCGTGGTTTCTCTCTATGCTCTCTATATGGTGTGCATGTGTAAGCGAGTGCGAGTGTATGTCCGTGAGCGAGTGGTGTGCCTGTGTATCAAATTCTCTTACGCACGCACACAGGTTCGCAAGCTTCAATGGCAGCCGCACGCACAGACTTGCTCTAACCCGCAGTGGGTGAGAGTAGTGCAGGCGGGCGAGCTCTGGCTTCTGTGTACAAGCGCATGTGTACATATGTGTGTGTGTGTGTAAGTGCATGTGTGTATATGAGTTGCTTGTCAGCAGAAACGCGCAATGTGTGTGTCTTCTGATTTTCTTATAGTCGGCATCGCCACATGGAGATCTCGGAAGGGGAAAGCAACTAGAAGTGGTGTGCACAAATCCACGTTACCTGCCCCAAAGTGTTAATATTGCCCACGTTTCACACACACACACACACTCACACTCACTCATGCAATGTTGCCCGCACTGTATGATGTTAGCAGCAGCGCAAGCGAACGCGGCAGTCACGCGGGGGACGCACATTCGATCCCTGATATTTTTGTTGTTGTTGTTGATGTTTTTGTTGTTTCGGTGTGTTTATGTGCGAGTGTGTGCGTATGTGTACGCGCACACGAGTGTTTGTGTGCAGCGACTGTCAGTGAGTGAATTTGACAGCCGCAAGGTGACCAGCACAGTGTACCGCTTTGCGCCCACTGTGTATTCACCGAAACACTTGTGCAATGCGCACACGAATGTTGGTACCAGTGTTAGTGTTGTTGTGCACCAATGCGCTCACTAAACTCAATTGCTAAACTGCACACAGCACTGCACTTCTATGCTGCACAACACAACAACAGCAACGACGACAACACTGTGCTACGACTACGGCTACAGCTACACTGTAATGAACTGCACCGCATTAACTCCAGACAAAGCAAAGAGCTAGACCGACTGTCTGCCCGTTTACAAGCATCAGCTTACTAAAGACTGTCTTTTCTCACAGTTAAGTTGTGAGTCGAGTTAACCGGTCGATTTTATTTCGTTTTATTTATATTTTGCAGCTGCTTAACTCTTAGAACATGCAGCGTGTTACGCACTAAGCCACCAAGCGACGACTAAAGAGTGTTCGACATATCATTACCCTAGGTGCTTATGTGCGTGTGTTTTTGTTGAGCTAGTCTGCGTGTATTTGTGTGGCATGGTCACGGCTGCATGGTGACATGTCGAAGTAACACGCCAAGGTGGTCTCAATGTCACTGTTGTTGTTTTTTACTTTTTGCTAGCTTGCCATTCATCGTTCATTCACCATACTGGGCATGGTTTCTGTTCACACCGGCACACGCACACATTGTGTCACATGTTGTCATAATATGCCAGCAGTAGTGTGCACATGATGTGAACACGATGTGAACATGAAATCGTTTAATTTCGTATCAGATCATCATGCAGATA
This sequence comes from Fragariocoptes setiger, assembly GCA_019968535.1. Classification (NCBI taxonomy): domain Eukaryota; kingdom Metazoa; phylum Arthropoda; class Arachnida; order Trombidiformes; family Phytoptidae; genus Fragariocoptes; species Fragariocoptes setiger. Next base: position 36,746 of record JAIFTH010000231.1, read on the forward strand.
TTCCGTTCAAAATGACATGCTCATGCATACCCACAAGCTATACCTTATGAACACCAGAGAAAATGGTGAGATGCATCAAAACTAATCACCACAAAGCGTGCAATGTGCGCAAGTGCGTCGAATAGCTTCGTCCTTGCTCACATGAGGCACATAAGGCACACGAACGGAACCATGTGATCACCGGCCGATTGTGGGAGCATTGTTCGCGTTCACACAATGCTCTTCTTTGTGCATCCCTGTAGTTAGATTCCATTCGGCGAATGGTAATATTATGTGTACTTGTAAGCTTACAAGTTGATATGTACCCGTTCGTTCCGTTCCGGTGTGGCGCGCTGAACATCAACAAGAAGTATGTGTGTGTGTGCGTGCGGCCATTTGTCCATTATTGTGTGTCACACACACACACACACACACTCACATAAGCACTCGCTGGTGCTTCGTACAAATGCACGTGCACAAAGACATTTGGTTGGTTCGTTGTTGACGCTGCTGTTGCTATTGCTGTTGTGAAAGTATGCTCATGTGCGCGTGCTCTCAATGACAAATGTGCACAACGTTGTGCACAACACCAGCAACAACAAGTAGAGCACACAAGCGACGACGTCGGAACAGCAATTGTGTATGTGTATGCGTGTGTTTGTATGCCACGAGCACAATCTCTAAGGAGGAGAAGAACTAACGAAGAATGACTAGCTGTACGTGATGACCAATCGTTCAGCAGTATCGATCTTTGTGCAGTCAAGAGCTGTAAAAGCGACTAAAATACGACAGCAGAAGCACGCAAACGGCACCATAGTATATGTTTCTTCTCTTTTTCTTCATGTGTTAGCTGCACACAATGAACAGTGTTAATCGCTTGCTCAAAAAGTTCATCGGTTTTCACGGACCGCATCTGTCATGCACGTATGCATTTCCGCGCAAGCACATACACACACGCACTGACAGCCTACGGACGTAAGTGCGGATGTGTTTGTGTGGATGTGCATGTGGAATATGCACGCACATGAATTACATGAGCATGCACACGTACGCGGGCGAGCACGTACGCGCACGCGCAGCCACGAACACTTACTGTGTGAGCACACGCACGAGGTTCATTCGTTCGCTCGATAAGTCAGTTCGCTGGCGCGCGCGCGCTCGCTGTTGGCACGTTGATATGAATTGCACGCAGTTGAGTTGGCACATTGCGCATGTGCCAAACTTTGGTCCATGTTTGTTGTTGTAGTTGTTTTTTGTTTGCTGATAAGGTTGTTACTGTTGTTGTTGTTTTCGTGAGTGTGTGCATGTGGAAGTTTGTAACTGTGTTTTTGGCGCCGAATTGCGCTCACTAACGAACGAACTAGCGAACCGACAAACTATTAAAGAGTTTGTGCGGTAAACTGTGCAACACGGTATACGGCATAAAAGTGCGTGCATGTGTACATATGATATGTGCGTAGCACGCGATTATGCACACACGGAAGTCTGCTGTCGGTAATGCAACGGTCGAAGCACGATTGCGCAAACACAATACTGTGTGCTGTACGAGCGATGGCAAAAGTACAGCGTGTACTCACGTACTTGCAACACTCATACATTCATTGACTGCGGTGTATGTGTGTGTTTGGCGCGCACACGTTGACAAAGATTATACTTGACTGTATCAATGTTGGCTTGACATGATAAGACAGGAACACAGCAGCGAAATAGTATTATATCAAGAGAGAACGAAATTTGCATTAAATGTAATCGATACATGTAGTGCATGTATTGAGGTTTGCGTATTGTCATCGAATGATAGAGTGAAAAGTTGGCCGTTTATTTATATCAAGCAGTAACTCGGTAGTCTTTTTTGCTGTTTGCTTCTTAATCGAGCGCATTTCATGTGAATATGATACATGCAATGAGTCAAATGAGTGTGTGATATCTCCAGTTCAGTTTGAGCTCGAGCTTAGCTTACAAGTCAGTCCAATAAACATCGACAGCTTAGCGTATTTGCATATACGCAAATGCATAAGCGCGCTTAAGCAAGAATATGAAAAGCGAAGAAAGAAAGCATGTAGCGTGAGTATGTGTATGTCTAGACAAGGCAAGTTATAGTAGCATTGAATGGAGTGCGACGTGACAAAAAGTAAGTGAAAGTAATGGCAAAAGTTAATGCAAGATATCTCTATAGATGCTCAATAAAGACAGCCACACACGCACTCACAATCTTACAATCACAATCACAATGGCATCAACAATAACGACAACGACGACGACAACTATGGTAGTGCTAACAATGACGCAACGATCGCTATCACTGCTGTTTAGCTCCATTGAATTCTATGTATTGTTAGTTTGGCACTTGACAACGTAAACTTTGCATTCGACTAGTGTCCAATTCAATTGCCGGAGAACTTCATTAAATCTAGCATAACAACGTTAGCAACAACTGGTAGAAGTTCTCTATAGTTTTAGCGATCTTAGCGTCTTTACTGAAGCTCGTGGAGTGTATCACACAAGCTCAGTAAGTTTGCCTCACACACACACACACACACATTTTGTCAGTTGTAGACACAAAGAGACAATAAGAAGAAAATAATGATGATAATCATGTCAACGCGAGGTGCTAATGAGCCAACGCGGTGTGTGTAAATTGAATGAGAGACTGAGTAGTTGGTCACTTGATATCTGAAAGAAACAAATGCAACAGATTGCCAAAGTGAGTTTCCTGCCACGTGGCCGCCACGTTTCTATTCGTACATTGTAACATTGTGATTGTGAGTCTCACATCACTGTGTCCACTCGTCACCACTGGCCGCCACGACCCGAGTATAACAGCGAACACCAAGTAACACCAATCTGTGTGTAACGTAAGCACATTGTATAAGCAAAGGTGTGTGTGTGTGTGTGGAAATAATTGACAATGCCGTACACAAACACTTACCCATGCTAACACTTGCTGAGAATGTACACATACACACAAACAGGTAGGCAGGCAGGCAATGTGCAGACTTATGTTGCAATTATGATCACGTTCTAATTCTTTGTAGCGTGTAATTGTTCGTTGTCGATATGTACAAAATTCCACTATATATCTTACAAAGCTTTCTTACGCTTACGTTACTTCTATAGTCGAGAATCATGAGCGCACACAAACACCGGATGGAGCAAAAAAGATAACGTCGGTGTCGTTGTTGCACTCACACACAGACGAAAAATCAAAGTGAAGAAGCATTGCTTCGAGAACAATGCGCCGAAAAATATTGCCTGTATATTGTTGAGTGCATGCTGTGTAGCTGTGTTGCTATTGTTAACATAAGAACGTGTGCGTGCTCGTCGCTGTGCTATTGTGTGGCCACGAGTCGCACAATAGCATGCACACACACACACACGAACACAAGCACACTTGTTGCTCCGACTGCTTGCTCTGCAGCGGCTGTCAAACTGGATGCCTGGTTACAGGTGCTCACGCACACATGCACGCACGCACTCGCGCTCGCTCACGTACACACACACATGCAATGCACTGCATTGTTCAATGTTGGACGTTCAGAGTTCGATGTGTACAATTGTCAGATGCAAGTACAAAAGCGCCTGCATGCATGGCCATTGTCATTATTATCATTTTATTATTATCATTATTGTTGTTGCTGTTGCTGTTGCTGTTGTTGTTGATGTGTGCATGAGTATGAATTGGTGAACTGGTGAAGTTACAAGCGCAAGCGATGGGCAAGGTGTGCAATGGGCGTATGCAATCATTACTTGGCAAAATTTTGTTTTTCGTGTGTGCCCTGCAAGCGCTATCAGTGCGTGTGTGTGTGGAACAATTTCATTTTCATTGGCACTCACAACGTGCAACACTTTGTGTGTTAGCAACTTGTTTGCAGTGTCTAACAGCGACATCAACAACAAAAAGTGAGTGTCACAAAGTACGCGTTTATTCTTTTTCATTTTATTAAATTGTTATTATTATTATTGAGTTATATATGTTTTATTGTGACCGTGTGTTGGTCCCTATTGTGATGGTACACAACACCACAAACAAACAAACGGCACTTCATTGACTGCATTTGCTAGCAGTGAGTTAACAATAAGTTGAATAATATCTGGAGCGACTTGGACTATTTGGCCAGTGAGCAAAAACTATCGACTATCAACACGGAGCAATTTAGAGTTCACAGCAGACTACAAGCGAGCGAACGAGCGAGCTTACAAGTGTTAAAGCATGAGCTTGTGAAGCTTATCGACATTTCAGCAACAGCAACAGCGACAGCATTTGTATTTGCCGGCGCAGGAAGTGAACCTGGAGCGTGCAAATGTGATTGTGTTATGATGGTGATTGAGACTATGAAAGCACCTGTTGCAATGCAATCACACACACACTCTTTGAACTTTTTTGCTGACTATCAATAGCCACTGCTGCAATCGAGAATTTGAGATTGTTTAGCTAGCCAGCTTGTCAGCCATCCTGATGGTCTAATGTCATGACTCATAAGCCGTTTGATTGTTAGCGTCAATGTTAGCCAGTTGCTGTTGCATTGAATGCGCCAGAATGAGCGTAACTACTAGAACAGGTGCAAATTCAGGCAGCAATAGCTAGCGAGCGAGTGAACGAGTAAGCAATCGTCATTGTTGCAAGTTGAGGCTATTCTCAAGAGCTCATAAATTATTTCGTCTATTCATTAGTCAGCTGCTGGTTTGCTTGCTAACTCAATGAGCAAGGCTAGTGAGCGAGTTGCCATTTTAATATTTGCTACGAATATAATATTGCCAAGCATGCACTAACAATATTTGTAACAGCAAAATGTGTCTTGGCGACTTGTGACTTGCAAGATGCACATGTTCCGTGACACAAACACATACACATACACACTTATACATACATACAAACAGACACGCCAAGCTCGCTAGATAGGCTGGCCATAGAATACCACGTTCGTTGTGACTGTGTGTGTGTATGTGACCGGCGTGTGGCTCATCATTCATGCTAGATTGCTGTCTTATTTCTTGCTCGACAGTAGTGCAGTCTTTATTATTATGATTCAGGTTCGCTGTTCGATGTGTGTTTGGTGGTTGAAAAATTGGCCAATAAGACGAAGGACTTGCTAACGAGCGAGCGAGCTAGCGAACTAGCGAACAAACGAACGAGAATGGACAAACTTACACAAGCACCTCGCATGACACACACACACACATACAGAGGAAGGAAGCGGGACGCATTGCCCGAGTGCTTGTGTACATTTATTCTGTCAGAAGTTCTTTCCGAGAGTGTGTATAGCTGAGAGTGACTCTTTTTTCTCGCCATTCTGTTGGCCAGCCACTTGCCACTCACATGTAGCCACATGTTGCTGGATGGCTGGCTCGCTTGCTGGCACATGTGGCAGTAAATTGAACGCCGTGAGTGAGTCAGTGAAAAGCCAGTTTGAATGTTGTGAAGCCAACCGACTAAACCAAGCATACGGAGAACGTAAAGCTCACGGCTACATTGTGTGTGTGTGTGTGTGTGTGTGTGTGTGTGTGTGTGTGTGTGTGTGTGTG
>JAIFTH010000232.1:0-42192 GCA_019968535.1 Fragariocoptes setiger
ACTTCGCAATCATTGACCATATTTGGAAATTTTAATTTTCACTTTGATGTGATTCTTCTGAATCGCTAACTAGGACTAATTTTCCGGCGCTGAAGATATCAAGATTGACTTAGTCGCAACTTGGGCTTCTTTCCGAACAGGCTCTTATAAGCACACAAAAGTGTTCGATTGTCGTGGCGACAAATAAGGCCTCTCGCTTCCACCACGCAGCATGTTTGTTAGACTGCGCGACTGTGTTTGTGTCGAAAGACGAAAGCGCTGGCGCCAGATATATTTTTGAGCCTTCACTGAAAAACATTATATTTTTCAGCCTGCGTTCCTGTGTCTGAGTGCGTGTTTGTCTTGTTGCACACAAGACGATATGGTCGACATCCAAAGCAACAGGCTCTGTCGCACGCAAGTTTATTTTGGCGACATGAAGAGCAACAGCAATTCTTTCTCTCTCTTTGTTAGTTTGCTCTTCAATCCGATGCACACGCAGTAGTGACCGACTCGAAAGTCGGGGGAAAACATCCGAGCCAGACACAGCCCCCCGTCTCCAGCATACAGAAACCATTTTTAGATCTTCTAATCCAAAAAGGAGAAAAATACTCAACTATTATTCACCATTTTTAGTCTTTAGTTTTCCTCATTTCGTAGAAGATTGCGAATCCTCTCTCATTTGAGGTCTTGCACACTTTGAAAAAAAACCTTGGCTTTTCGACACAATATCCAATAGCCAATCGATAGAATGTTTGCCAGCATAAACATTGATAAAACTATTAGCAATTATGCGCCTGTTGGTCAGTTCATTAAAAAGAATAGACCGCTCGCCATTTGTTTGCAGGATTTATGTCCTCCACAAAACCCGGCTACGCAAGCTTTTGCAGACACGCTCAAAGACAACGGCTACAAGTTGCTTTTTGGGAATGATGAACAGGTCGGTACATACCGCAACATCCCTGTTGCCATTGCTCTCTTGGCTGAGCTTCAGCATGAGGCGGTGGTGCAGAAGAACAATTCCTACTTGATTGTTATATTGGGCGTGTCTGGGCGTCACTGGAGCAGGAGATTTTACCTCACGTCAATTTATGTCGCGCCCCGATTAGGTCGCATGGGCCAAAGAGAGTTGATCAAAGAAGTCTTTGCAGAAACTCTGACACTCTCACCAAGCAACTGGAGGACAATCATCATGGGTGATTTCAACGCCGAAAATGTCCAGTGGGCCCTAGCAACGTCAGCTCACAATCATGATCGTGTCCATTTGGGCGCTTATATTGCAAAATCTCTACAATCAAGTAATTTAACCCAGCTCAACGACCCCGATAAGGGACCTACTCGCAGGAAAATTGACGGCACCAAACTGATCGGGTCTAGTTACATTGATTTGACGCTCGCCGGGCTCAAGATTCAAGATTGGGGCTACAGGTGGAGCATCCAACATCTGGAGGGAATGGAACACGCAATGCAGATACTCGAGCGTCCGGCAAGCCAAGAGCGAATTTCCCTTTATAAGACGCTATACAAGAGAGTTCAACCCGAGCATCTACGCAAAATAGACCCTATGGTGAAGCAACTCTACTTACAATACGAGGCTGAAGCCACCAGAGACAAGAAATTATTGAAACTCGACCAAATGGCTAATTTTTTCGATCAAGAGCTCGGTTCAATACATCATAGCATCAGAATCGGTGTACGAAGGATGGAACGACTGAAGCCTCGAGACTGCCCTGTAGACGAGGCGCACTACCGCCTCAGGCGGGCCTATTTACTCCAAGCCAAACGTCGCCTCAAATTACAGAGATTGGCGCGCACAAACTCCAATCATAAATTTATCGAGGCAGCCAGGAAGCGTTACGATAGATCCAAGGCCGATTATGAAGACGCGAAGAAAAATTATCGCACCAACATTGTCAAATGTTTCGTCGCAAAGCAAAGAAGCGTTCTGAATGACAGCGGGATGAGTATTTGGTAAAGACTTGAACAATTCAAGAGTCTCATTGACGTACGTAGTGCGAATCAGCCGACTGCATCCGACTTGCAGGCTCAGCAACTTGATGCCCTTCTCGTGTCGACATTCGGGAAGCGCGACCAGACCCAGCTCATTGAGCAAGTGAGCGAGCTCATGAAAAATCAAGTTCAGCTCCCTGTGACCGACACTGAAATTGAGCTAGCATTGAAACAGTGTGATGGGCTCAAAACTGATGGCCACTATGAACTGTCGTTCACGACATTAGAGCAGCGCGGACGCGCTCCCGTACAACTGCCTCGACATTCTCATATGGTTGCTGTTCCAAAACTGCTATGTGGCGCCTTGTCTGGCCATCTGCTCTGCTCACTTAGTTCCTAAACAATCAAACTCTGGCCTGCGCATAGTTCAGACCTATGGACCGTTGATATTTGTCATGGAACAAGTTGTAGCTAATCGGCTCGCGCACGAGGTTGCAAAACTCAGCATAGATCTGGTAATGGAGCAATCGCTTTCCAAGCTAAACAGTGCCATTCAGCTGATGAACAAAATTAATGTTCGTGCTGACCTCACACGTTCTGAGTGAATGACCTTGATCAATGGTCATCTAAGTTCTGTCATTGTCGACGGCAATCTCCCATACGTGCTCCTAAAAGCGGGACTTGTCGCACAAAGTTGCTTCTTCACCCGAGTCGATAGGACCTTGGTAGAGGCCCTGCGAAAAATTTTTGGCTGGACAAACTGCTCATCAATTCACATGATTCTCCTATTTGCTGGAGTGCTTTCGTGTGAATGGCTCGTCACGGAGTGGTTGAACAAGTCCAGACACATACGAATAGCTGGCGTGCAGATGGCATAATGATAGAGCCGAATCGTGGAAGGCTTTCTCGCAGGAGCTTTGTCAGCTCGATAATGTTTACAAGCAGATGGTTCAAAAGCCTGAACTGCTGCGCCGCAAACCACGTAACCCCGTTCTTATAGGCGACCCTTCCTACACAGAAGATTTCAATCTGGAAAGCAATTTCTGGTGCATTACAACCGAGTTTTTGTCTGAACGCCTTTATGTGGGCACTGTTGTGCGCGTTAACTATCATGGAAACCCATCCTTACAGCGCGTAAAATTGAGACTTCCATACAAATTACCTTCAGCTTACCATTACGAGCTGTTGGCCCTCTATTGGTTGGTCCGAACTCCCGACCGACATGGCCCTAAACCGCGCCATTTGGCAATTGCAGAAAATACTAGTTTGGCCAGAGCTTTGGTGAATATGGAAGCGACGGATCAGCGCATCATCACGATCCAAGAATTGCTCGTGCGTGACCATTGGACAGTCTATTTGTGCGACCGCAATCTAGCTCGTGGTTATATCAACCAGCTTCCTCCCTCTATAAAATACGATGGAGATTGGACGGTCTACCTCAGTGAACTCAGTTATCCAGAGTTTGACGACATCATCTGGAACCATCACATTGATCAAACAATCGAACGCGCACTACAGCTGAAGTTCGTTCAACCAAAAGGAGGTGCACCCAGTACCGTATTCTCTCCTTCAATGTAGAAAAACATGGGCAAGAATAAACCCTGGCCTTATGAGTCGACAGGTCATGGAGTACTTAACCGGACGCATAAAATACCCAAACCTGTATGCGCACCAAAAAGGTGACGTGGGATGTACTCCTTGTAGGCAACCGGATACATTACGCCATAGGTTTGTCGACTGCTCCCTTTATGAAGGATCGCGCAAGAAATATCTCGGCCCTGAGTCCGTCGACATCAGGACTCACGACCGATTAACGCGCTCCACTCCTGGGCAGCGCAATTTTTTGTGGTTCTTGTCAATCTGCGGGTCAAATTACAGCGATTCCAGTCGATCTGGTGCAGAGACGTATTCGCTTGCAAAAAAGAGGAAGCGCGCAGCCGTTCAGCAATTGAACAAACGGGTGAGATTGGAGCGGAATTGAAGATTCTGGTCTCTCGTTAGTTGTTGAATTTTGAACCATCTTTGGAAGCCGTATTTCTGTGACACCTTCTAACAAGATGTCAGCTACTGGTAGTCATAGCCAAAACATTTCTGGTCATTACAATAAAATCAGGAATAACTCAGTCTCGAAACGCAAACAATCGCACATTATCCATTTGCCGATTCAACAATGCCATGAAATCGCTCCTGATCGAACGACTATATAAACGACTTTACACGATAGAGTCGGCTCGATGTCGATAAGTTCTGGTCGAGTCGGAGAAACACTGGGAGCAAGTCATAGAATCACAATGAATGTTGATATTTGATACTCTGCTCTGCTCTCTGTTGATAAACAAACAATCGAACATCAGACAAAAGCAACAATAACAATAACAAAGGCAGCAGCAGCAACAACAACGGTCATAACATGAGAGCCGGTCAAAATTACAACGTTACACAGCAATGAGAATGAGCACGTGTTCCATCAATGACTTACAGTGTGATGTGCTGATAATCAGCATTTAATCTTGCATTAGCTATAGTGCTTTTCACCAACAATAGTTCAATATGAGTCTCAATCTAAACGCAGAGTAGCCGGCTTGACAGTAGATCGAGCAAGACGATAATTGGCATAAGTGTTGGTTTAATATATTCATCTCGTTACATTACTATTATTTATAATTATTATTGTTGTCCTTTTTGAGAGATTGTTGTTGCGACAGGTGCTGTTTATTTACTCATTTCATGTTCACGTTGGTATTTTCAATATCTTTGTACTCGTCAAGTTTCAGGACCAGAGTTAAAGTGAAAGTGAAGTTAAGGGTGAGAATGCCGTCGCAGTATCTGAAACTTGTGTGCGTTTGGAGTTTCTGGAATGATATCTCGGTTTTGGCATTAAAATGCAAACAAAACGGTCTCTCATTGTCTCGAGTTGTCACGCTGTCGATGAATGAACAACCGCAAACATTGATACATTGTTGGAAACACACTATCACAAAATATTTCCTTCTGACTCAATCTAAATCGACAGATTGTCATTATTTTGTAACCATCAAATTGCATTTATCAAATGATAAGTCTACACTGATAGACGATCATTTATGATGATTTACAAGTAGCCATCAAGATTATCTGACCATCTTTTCCATTCTCTCTCAAGTTAAACTATTGATTGTGTGCGTAATTTTTGGTGAAGGAAAATTACGTTGGAATAAGAGACTTTCTTTCTCTTTGTCTCTATGAAAAGTTATTCAGCACAATTTAACGATGTTGGGGCGCCCACCAAACACACATCACTCTACCATGTGTGGAATTGATTGTCACTAATAACTAGTACATCGATAACTAGTCATGGTGTGAGCAAGTGAGATTGACTAATAATAAATAAACTGACTTATAGAGAGACGCATGTCTAATTCTTCGTTGACTTTACTCGATAGAAAAAAAATAGATATATCATTACTAAGCGTTCAAGCTGGACAAACGGTTCACGTGATCCATGAATGCGTTCAATTCCGATTGTGTGATGCCAATTTCAGGCCCAATATCGATCATGCTACGGCATCCATTAGGCACAGTCCACGTCCATTGGGTGGACGAATTTGTGCATTGATAATTTGCGTTGGCTTTAATGCTGTCGACGACGTTCGTGGTACGTTCGCCCAATGCACCTGTTATCTTCCTGTTATTCTTGTTGCCAATCGTATCGTTACTGGCAATGCTATTGTCGCAAGACTTTGAAGATTGTTTTGTCGTAGGAGTCGCTTGTGCATCGGCAGCAAGCATACATGTGGGCAAATTCTCCTGATCAATGATTTCGTGCAATTGCTTGAGCGGCACAAATTTCACTGACTCTTGAGCTTCGGGCGGCAACCAGGTGCGCACTAACTTCCACACCGAGCGAAAGATCCACGGCAACTCGACGACGACGGCATACCTGCACGCGCTGGGGTAATATTGGACGAGCAATCTGGATAGGTAGCGCAAGAATTCGATGTCGAGACACGCGTAATTGGAACCACGACAATCGAAACAAATGGTGAACGCACCACCGTTAGACGCGTTAGCCCTAGTCACGCGCTCGATTTGATACGCGACGAATTTCTTAAACATTTCGTCTAATTTTGGCGACCACTTACGATGCGCCTGCGCGCGCATATACATCACGGGCAGGCGATGCTTGTCGGTACCTTGCACGAACAATCCGTTCATTTGGTAGAATTCCAGCGGGAACGATTCGTCACTCAATCGATCCAATTGGATTGATTTGCGCCACTTGAGCGTCTCGTCGATCGCTTTGACACAATCATCAATATTGATTGTGTGTGATAGATTCGTTGAGCAATTGTTGTTGTCATTATTTGGCGGTTGACCAATATGACATCTAATTAGTGTGTCGTCGTTGATGAGATTCATGACGTCCTCGATGGAGTAATCATATTGTTTCTATTGATGAGCCGATAGATTAGAATATAGAGTTGATCACTGGTTAATCACTCTAAACCATGTTCTTGTCATTGAATAATCACGTATATATATTACTCACGTATTGGGATAGGTCAATGCGATTGCTGTTGTCTTTCTGTTTGTGCGCCAAACTCAATAAGTCTAATAAATAATTTTTCTCTAAAAATTTGTATCGAATTTTCCCGATCAACTCTTGCATTCTTGCGCTATCCGTATTGTCATTCTCATCGCACTGATTATCCAGATGATTGTTGTTGGCATTATCATTATTATTATTATTACTATCGTTGTTGTTGTTGTTACTATTATTGTTGTTATTATTGGTGTCCTCTCGCTCTAATAAATACGAAGTGTCATCGTCGACATTCAATTGTTTTTGTCTCTGCTGTTGATGCTGGTCTTTTCGCTTGATATTGATCTTTTGTTTCCCATTACTCTTGGCATTTTTCACGTTTCCACTCGTATTGGATGTTGGCACAAGCATTGTTTCTCCTTTGTTTTTCTTCTCCTAATGAATTATTAATCGACCTGATGAAAAATAAAAAATGAGTGATGTTAAATTCTCAGATTCATTTTCAATATGGTTGGCTCATCTAGAAATTAACGATTTGAGAGAATCTGATTCAACTAAAGTAAATAGTGATACCAAACGAAAGCAATCATTTCATGCTAAATTTTCATGTGGCTATCTTGAATAATCATCTAACCAGCTGATCAATCGTCGAGATGAACCTGAAAATAAGGATCGTGGCGTTAGTGGTTGTCGTTTTTCTTCATTCAACTTGCATGACTCCAAGTGATGCTTGAGTTGAATAGAGTATTTATTTCTTTTTTTCAAACAAACTCACTCTTTAAACCAACACACAACCCATCTCATCGTTGTTGAGTCTGTTCTAAAGAGTGCAAAAAAGTGTGTTGGATGGAAGAGAGAGAGAGAGAGAGAGAGTCAAACGATGCCGAATGTCCAGTAAGAGATTTTTCCGTTTCACTCTCAGCTCATTTCAGATGAAGTCTAGGCTGCAGCAAATGAAGCAGCAACGACAATTTATATGCGACCACAACTAACGAAAAGCAAGAGGACAACAAGCACTGCTTCTAATCAACTAAATCTATCAAAGATGGCCATCATTCACATCAGCGGCCAGAGTGAGTTAGTGTGTGTGCGTGTGCAAAAAGGCCAGACTCTCATTTGGTCGTCAAAGTTTTCAAACTTCAAATGACTTGACGCTTTACTTCAGGTCACACACCGAACCTGAGCGTTCAGATGCACCTGTTGCTCGATCACGCTCAAAGCGACAAGGGTAGTTTTTTGAAGACTCCAGTGACACTTATTTTGCAAATGCTACTCTCGGTGTGTATATTTTACGTTCGTAGTGTGTCATCTTAATTTGGACGTCCAGTTGAAATCAACTCTACTCCTTCAACAGGCGAGATGCTTGATTCTTCACCTGTGAAAAAAAGATACAAACCGACTTACCTATGATTGGTTTGTCTGCTTTTGTTGGATTTGTTTGAATTCTTGCTTGTGCTTCGCTTGTTTGCATCGATTAGAATCTCTTGCGTTCATGAATTTGCGTTCGTTTCGAATTCATAAATCAGCTGATCGATCGTTACTCGGTGGTGAATTTACATCGATTGATTGAATATTTTAGGCAACTGATACTAATATTTTAATAACGTTGTGATGTCTAACGATGACGTTCTTTCTAACAAATACAACACATATTGTTGTTTCAACAACGCATTGGTTAATCTCTAAAAGAAAAGGAAAAATTCCCACTTCGCTTCTATCTCTGACATTTGTTCATCATTAGTCGGTGCTTCTCTCATCTTGGTTAGTGCCTAAACAAACTAATGGACTAACAGGCTAAAGGTCAACTTGAAAGGTCTTGATTATCCAGTACTCGATGATGTGTAGATTATTTTTGGATAATTGAAAATTTAAACTAGATTACATCATAATATTATCACTTGGCATGCTTGTTTTGTGGGCGGGGAAGTGACTGAAACTAAACTAATTGCACTGCATCGTCTTCTTCTTCTTCTTCTCTTTCGCTTCTTCTCATTTGACTTTGAACGTTTCGATCACGTGCTGTTGCGCGTGAAAGTGCGCAACAACAAATGAAAGGGTGCTCAAGAGCAACAACAATTACCCTGTTGTTGCTGTTGCCGTTGCTTTTACTGCCAATGTCAATACAAATTGCACAACTAAACTAAACTGCGTTTACAAATGCTCGACACTAGTAAGTAAGGCATCTATTCTCTTGCACGTTGTGGGCTGATCTAAGATCGACTAACGACAGAACTGTCTGTGCCATCCCTTAAGCTAACTTATGAATGAGAAAGAGAAATAGAAATGAATAAAGAGAGATCTTAAGGTGAGTCATAGGGCGATAATAATACTTGTAGTGGTCACAATGCATGTTATCAATGAAGCTTGTACTCGTGCATATGTCGGCAATGAATAGTGGTCAGCGTACAATGATAGCTGCTGCTGCTGTCGTTGTTCAAACAACATCAATCAATGGTGCTGTTGTTGCTGTAGGCATGTTATCTTTGGTTAGCTGTTTAGTCCAATAGTCAGATCGAGCTTGCTATTGAATCGTATAGAATTCAATGGCGAGCTTGACAGCGATAACAATTGTAATATAGCAAATTCAATACAATCAGCCTAATCATCGGCTTGTGCTTACAATCGACTATGTACGTACTGAACAACAAATGCTGTTTGGGTTCTCTCACAACAGGTACACGTTCAATTATTCCACGTTGGTGTGGTTGATTGGCAATTTGACGGTCATCTCGCTTTAGCTTCAACTTTGGCTCGACACGGCGAGAGAGAGAGAGAGAGAAAGAAAGAAACATTGCCCGAGAAGCTGGCCAAGCCGGTTGCTTGCTTGTGTGTGTGTGTGTGTGATTCGATTAGAATTTAGATCACAGCATTGGCAGCGCCCCCTGTCTTTCTTCTTTTCACAAGCCCAAAACGCTTGTTCGTTCACTCACTTGCCTCTGGCTTGACAGAGGCAAGTGTGTCCAGTAGGATAAAAAGTTGGTGCACGATTTGCACTCACATTTGTTGCCTACTACGTACTTGCTGGTACACAACGCATTATGTAACCTGTGTAAAGATTTCCAAGCTTTAACCTTTATTTATGTTGCTATGCGCCTTGAACTTGTCTACCTGTTTCGTCCCTAGCGCTAACTTTGTTGTGTAGTCTCTCAGTTATTCGTTAGAAGGACTCGTTTGTATATTTACTTATGTTGCTTTTTGTTTTGATATTTATTTTTACTTATACAAACAAACAAACTTACGAATAAAGTGCGTGTCATAAGTATTGTTTGAATGTGGAAGCCCAATTTTGGGTTTGAGCATGTCATGAAACTATGAGCTAAACAAGTTCGTAAGCCAAATCTTACCATTACTGATGTTTATTCTGATCGTGGTGCTCTCATCAATAAATTCGATTACTCGTCGAATGATTGATTGATAGAGCAAATCGAGGGCTGCTTCAAAATATTGCACCAAAATTTATCTTAATTCTCCACCATCGATCTTACTAGATAACTCTTTCAGTCAGGTTGAATCTCAAGTTATAAATTATTCCGATTGATATTTACGATAGAAATTATCTTCTCTTATAATTTTTTTTGAAATGGTTCACGTTTGTAGCTAGGGCCTCTCATTTCAGATTTGAGAATCAAACTTCTATTGGCTGTGCCCCAAAATATTCTCTTAAATTGTGCGTTGTCAATGAAGCATTCTTAACGTATTAATTTGGGTGTCAGAAACAAGCTACATGCTTGAAGAAAATCGACTAACCTTTTTTTCGTTCCAGGACGCAAGAATTGGCGAGTTGTCTGAGAGCACTTGCGAAATCGAGGCTACTCGAAAGATCATTCTATTTCATGATGTGTAAATACCAGAGTTGCAATTCTCAATTGGAGAAGACTACGTATCATATAGCATTCACGTACCGAGTGGCGCCATCTTTGGGTACGTTCATTCGCATTGTAAATACTTACAGTCAACTTGATACAATGGTCTCATGATAGATGGCGCGTAAGTCTTGCTAAAACTTCCCATCATTCATCTGACTTTCGATTCAAATGTTCCAATAAATGAATGTGCTGCCATCTGCTGAGCTGACATTGTAACGGTCACAAGTGTTAAGTACCGTTATGTAAGCCCGTTAACTTACACTGACCACCACTGAGCGCATGCGTAATCGTTCGCGTGGGAGTGAGCATTTCTAATCATCGCCACTATTCGTTTGTAACAGGAACTGAACAGCAACAGTTAGTCAGACAACGACAACAAGAGAAATGCTCGTCGATGATTTGCTAGACAACAATTGCAATCACTGAAGATCGATGTCAACAATCGTGCACAACAATAAATTGTTTGTTTCCACAAATTGGATGTCCTTCAAATGTTTCAACAACTCGGCAATAAAATTCTATTGAAACTTTTAGAGTTTATTCGTCTGTTTTTCAAAGTTCAAAAGAACGTTTGTTTGTATAGAGAAATAGTTATCGTGTCAGAAGTTTAGCTTTTCAACTGCTCGGCGTGAACAGAACAAGAAGAGAAAGAAAAAAATCTCGTGATCAATTGAGCGTATAAACGTTTATCACGCCAACAACAACAAACAATCGAAACATAAGTTCGCAAGCCAAGAATGTGTCATCGATTGAGCGCTGATTCAATTTCTTGATGTCTTCAGAATCAAAGTCATTGTACTTCAGAAATTTCGACAAACTTGAGATCAATGAAACTAACACTTGACAGAAGTTCAATTGATTTTCAATCAATCAAGAAGTTAACATCGATAGCTCTATTTAATGTCAAAGAGCAGTCAAGAAAAAAGTTTTAACAACAACGAGTTCATGAAGAGAAGTACGAGCATCATTGATAGCCACTAGCCTTCATATGTCACTTGAGAATTTACATGACTGAGGCCATGGGTTAGATAAATATTTGAAACAAAAAGCGACAATTCATAAAAAACTGCGAGCAATAACGTGCGCCATTTCAATAAAAATCACTAACAATTCATGCTGAGAGAGATCAGTTATCTCTCTTTTTTACAATTACACAAGTAATGATTGCTTCACTTCCTGCCTTGTGTGACACTCAATCAGGCTGCTTGTGCATGTGATCGTATACAACTTGTTCATTCAAAACTACAAGCTCGTACAAGGGTACTTCAGCAGCAACAGGGATAACAACAATTGCTATTTGGACAATAGAATCAATTGAAAAATATTCACTAAGATCAACAGCGCTTATACACTAGCGCTTAAGCGTTAATGTGATAATAGTACATGAAGACCATCGCAAGATTAGTTCGCCCAACTCTAAGGTAAGTTTTCAGAGTTAACAGCACATTCCTTGAGTTGTTACGAATCAATGAATATTGGTGCTGATTGTGTTGCAATCAATCCACTAGGCGTTAGTAGAAGATACTCAGTGTTGGCAGTTGGTAGATCGCATGCAGTTTTGCTCTTGATGCGATTTAAAATAAAAGTCTCCTGTTGCTGCTAAACTTTGATATTACATTTTCTGTCGAATGAGAATTGATTAATTTGTCAGTATCACGACAGCTCGCGATACAGAATTCGTTGCTTGTCTCTTTTCACTTGTAGCGATAATAATGATCTGCGCAAGTATTACGTAAACGTCAGTATCAGTGAAGTAAAAGTCCAATCATTATCAGTAGCAGCTGCAACACAGTCACTGTAAGGCCATCACGCCCGAGCTACACGTGTACGAGACGTTTCATGTCAGCCAGTAAAATACACTTCCCATACAATGGCATGCGTTTGTTGATGTTGTTGTTGTACAATTGACTTGACGTGACGTGACATGACGTCCGTTGCGAATCATTTGGCCGTACATGAAACGCACAGCCGACATCGCTAACAGTTGTCAATAATAATAATTTACGACGATAATGAATCAAGAAGTCGATGAAGTTAGTACTTGTCGTTCATTTGCTCGAGAGAAAAAGAGTAGGAATTGTAAAATCATCACAAAGATTTTTATCGACACATCTAGATTCAATTCAATTCAATTCGATTCGAACAGACACAATATTTTTCAACTCAATTCATTTTGTAGCTAAATGAAATAAGAAATCAATGAATGTCGAAAATGAGCTCTTCATTTGTCGAAACGATGAGTCAAACTAGGGAGCTTCAGTGATATCTAAACGAGGGTCGAGGTCAAACGTTGTCCATCTTCCGTGTTTCATTTTTTGTCTTTCATACAATACATCTGATTATTGACGAATGCCAATGATTATAGCCATCGCTACAACGCTTGTCTATCAATGTCGCTTTTTCTCAATATTTGATGACTGTCACGACCACGACAGCATACTGACGATGATGACCACGTTGACGCTGACATAACATCGATAATTTTTTCACTCTTTATTTGAACTCACCGCATTGTTCAATACAATTCGGTCGGAGTCGAGACAGAATTGAAAGGTCCAAAACGTGAGATGTGGTAGAATAGAGCTTGAATTAACGTGAGCGTTAACAAATGGTCAACGTTATAGCAAACAATGTATATAATCTTGTTCATACGACAATCGACGCGTCCGATCGGCATCAAGCTAATAGCAAAAAAGCGATAAAGCACCGTTCGATGGTTTGATACGGCACCAAATTAAAATCCAAAATCTACGTGATTGTTAACAATCGAGTTTATTAACTTTCACTCGTGTAAAATCTTCACTTGAGAGAAACTAAACTCTAGATAAACTCTTCTCTCTCTCTCTCCCTCTCTCTCTCTCTCTCTCTCTCTCTCTCTCTCTCTTTCTCAAATAAACTTCAACTCATTGATAATCAACTAACAGAGTAAAAGGGCGACAATATTGATTCTGTCGATGATCGAATAATCGTCCAATAATCGTCGCTGTAGTCCATCATTCGTTACTCCACCTGTCCCTGGTCCATAGCTCATCTATCTATCTATCGTAGTTACAGCAACAACGATGACGATAACAAACACCTGTGCGACCACACGCACACTGGCACACAGTTCGGTTAGGTGGCTAGTTTGCCTTGGTCAGTTTGGCTTGCCGAACGCTTGCCACCGGTTCTCTTTCGAACATCGACAACTCTCACTTTTGTCCATCGTTAGCTTGCTGATGTGTGTGTGTGTGTGTGAAGATATTCGTCCCAAGTTTATAACGTCTAACTTGACGAAGTTGTTGGAAAGCTCAAATTTCAATTTTAAGCGTGAACGATCGTCGCTCTTTCTCTCTTTTCCTTTCAATTCAAGCTTAATATACAGCGTTACGTATATTGTTAAACGTAATTTTTCGGAACCGTTGCCGGTGCTATTGTTCACATGCACACATAGATACTAAGTTTTGCCAGCTTTCGCTTACGTTATATGTTTCATTTTAGCTTTTCAATAATCTAATGGCAAAAGTTGTAGCGGAAATCTCGCGGTAAGATTCGCTGTAATAGTTGCTCAGCTCACTGTAACAATTGCTACAATAATAATACAAAATACGAACTTAAACAATCTGTGCTGAGCTCATTATTTAGATAAACAAACAAACTTGAATTTAGGATTTAAATTTAAATAAAATTCAACTTGGCAGAATATTGTGAAAGTTATCTTTGCTCTAATGCAAACATTGACTCACTTTTGACTCGCGCTCGACGAGTCTGAGTGTACCCAATGTTGACTGAGTACTGAAGCAACTTTGCACCAATCTAGAAGAGATTTTGTATCATTTGTTTGAATTTGAAACACTTGGAGCGTGAGAATTGTTACATTTCGTTAACCACACAATCTTTGTTTTGAACGACAGGCAAAGAGTGCTGTGGGTGACACACACACGCACTAGTTGATTTATTATGTGCTTTCTTTCGCTCTTTATACCTCAAGACACCCGCTTGACATTAAAGACACTTGATTTAGCGTTGCAATTCTTGTTATAAGTTATTATAAGTTTACAACGTTACAAGTTCAAGTGTGTCAGGCGCTTAAAATAGAGCGACACTAATCGACACACACAAAGTGCTGCGCTTGTTTTGTTGTGTCGTGTATCAGATTATCAGATTTGTACGAATCGATCGATTGTTGTAGCAACGCACAAATCTTTTGGGCGAGCCGATTTGCATTGAGCGCTTTTTCTGGTGCTGATTTTGAACATTTGTTTTGTTAGTTAGCTAATCTCATAGAAGTCAAATCGCACACAAACTCAGCGAACTTTGCTCAAACTCATCATCCTCTAGAATCAGGCCAAACATTACATCGAGACCAACTGCGATCAAACGCTCGAATCCTGATCACAGTTGGAATTACCAAATCAAACGAAGAGGAATGCAAAATGTTCAATGTTTGTAGAGTTGATAGTAAAAACAGCGAAGATGACGGATCAAGAGGTGTGTCAATCAGGGATAAGATCTCATGACCATCATTTAGTCATAGTGGCAAACACTTGTTTGTTTATTTCTTTTTCTCTTTGCTGTACTAAACTTCAATAGACTAGAGTTTATTCGCTTGTAGTTATTGATCAATTTTCGCCTTTTAGTAAGCGTAGAGAATTTCTTCGCTTCACTACTATTCTATCGCTGAACTTCCACTCAAATCCACTATGAATCTAATGGAGAACAATCAATTCGTACACCTTCCGAAGCCATCGCACATTTCACGCCGAACGAATATAGCTCACGATTGTTTGGCTATTCCCTTTGCTGCTCAAAGCGACCCAACTAGTAGCGAGTGCCAATCGAATTGCATCATTCGTGTTCGTATCAATCCCAATTTGTCGACATTTGAATTTGTACACAGTAGTCTGCTTAACAACATGACCGCTACCCGTTATTATTCCTGCAACAAAATCGCTGTACACAATGAAAACAATCACAAGTGTACATTTAAAAACAAATCGACTCACTAGCTTGGCAAATCTCATGTGGCAATGATTTTTTGACATGAGCTTTGATGGCAAAATGGCGTGCTCAGCGTATAGCTTGTCTTGTTATTATTATCATCATCGTGTTGGCTGTACATTTGCGAGCAAACGAGCGAGTGCTACCGCGTGTCATCTGTTTCAGTTCCACCTTATTAGTGTTAGACTTGAAAAGAAAGTTGGAAAGAATTAGTCTTATTATATTAATATTTGTGTGGATATAACTTTTTTTACTCTAGACGAACCATTTTCATTTAATTTTTTATATTATTAAATGGAATGAGAACGAAACAAGGAAGCAATCGAGCAATAACTTTCTAATTTTTCTCATTGCTTGAAATCAACTCATTACAAGCAATATTTCAGTTGAGCGCGAATCACATTCTTTTGTAATGAGAACTTGGTTTCACTTCACTTTCACCAATTGCTTGCTATTCCGAAAAGCTCAAAGCTTGTAGTTGTAAAAATAACGATCACTTGTCGTTGCTGTTGTGATGACCACAAATGATACCTGATCATCATTTGCTTACACGTTCATTAAGCGTGTGGTCGACTTTATTGCATTGTCATCGCTTAAGGCGGTGCCAATGTTTCCTTTTTCGATGCCCAAAGGTAGACAACGCAAATGTAGGTGCACATAAGCAACACGAGCTCTTCTAATGACTTTTTTTTCTTATCATCTGTGCATTTGTTATCAATTGATTAAGGGACACAATTTGTCAGCACAAGCATTCACTTAGCTTGTAGAGATAGAAAGAAATCTAAGTTTAAATATAAATGTTGTTTTCGTTTGAACCATACTGTTTGTTTTCGTGTGACATATATGTTATACGCAACAACTAACTAGCAATGATCAATGTCCTTGGATAACTGACTTGGAAAACTGACTGATGATTATTCATTGCCGTTTATTGTTCAGGCATGGATTGGATCGTAAGTGTAGACTTATTTGTTCGTCCCTCTCTCTGCGTGGTGCAATCAACTAAAAAGAATTACTTATCAACAATCCTTACCTATGTGGTATGGATCTTTGGATGTTGTTGAACAGCCTGTGATGTGATGATAGGTCGTTCACATCTGATTTCAATGATGGCCAAGCGCGAAATGATGGGCGCCTCTACAAATGCGAACCGAATCGAACACACATGCCATAGTGTCACAGTATGCATTCCAACTTAGCTCATCGTTGTCCGTGCTATCAGTAGGCACCATTATATCCAGCTCTGGCAATTTGAACGTGATGTATGCGGGTCGCCACCTGCTCTCACGCGCTTACTGCCGCCCCAATAAGCGTCGACTGCTTCCGCGTCCAATATTGTGCTCTTACGGCACACAAGGCTTGTGTCAATGACCCTGGGTCCTCTGTCAATGGGCGCACCATTATCAATGTTCCTGTCTTACTGCGTGCTGTGTGTATGTGAGACCCATACACACCATACATGACACCGACAATCAATATCACTTGCAAGCGTTTCGAACCTTGTACGAGCCACGTTTGTTGGTGCCGCGTCATATTGCCACCAACAAAGTATTGTAGGCTTAAATTAGCATCGAATTCGAGCCGATCACGACTCGAGCCTCTCTAAGAATGATCTAGCTGCTAGCAAGATCATTGAACTGAAACTGCATATCAACGATAAACGAATTTATAGCGAGTTAGAGCATCAGGTCGCATGACAGTTAACTCACAATTCACTTGTTGCTGCTTTTGTTATTCAGCTGTAAGATCTGTGAATGTCAGTCATTCAGTTGTTAGAATGCTTTGACACTGTCAGAGTCTCAACTAACAACTAATGTGAATGACTGAATGACTGACAGACGACTGACGAGTGTAGCCCAATCATTTCATTTGCTTATCTAATATTTCTGTTTCAGTCTAGGATGGAGATCTCTTTTATTTGCAATCTTTAAAATAGGCCATTATTTTTCAATCCAAAGTTGACATTGAAGATGGACATCTTACAAACACATAGTTAGGTAGTTAAATTGATCATTCTGTCGTGACACTTCGTTGTTGTTGTTGCATAACAATAACAACTTTTCAACTGAAAATCACAACAAAGCTTCATTCAAACGATTAGATAAAAGGCAAAGCGCGAACAAGTGCCGTTACGAATGATAGAGGTGAAACTGAAGCGAGCTCGTTGGTTTAATTTCGAGCTAATTGTCCAATTGAATTAATTGGTTGCTCAGCTATTCGGTTCGTCTGGCTGTCTCGTTGCATGATAATCATCGTGCACGACTACATTAATGACACAACCACAACTGATGTGTGTTGTGCAAACTCTCGCCAAAACATGTTCACAGACTAATACGAACGAAGAAAGTACATTTGGATGTCGTGAGTTACGGTCAAAAGATTGAATGAATGAAAGAAACACTCTCTTCAAGTAGTTAACCCAACAATTAGCTAGAATGAACAAATGATCTAGGATAAAGTCGAAAGAACGCTATTGATTAATTAATTGGTGGCCTCAAACTGGCTAACTATCACTGCATTTGCTGTTGTGTGTGTTTTAGATAGTAAAATTGTATTGAACAGTGATCAATCAAAAATCACTCAGTTATGCCTTAAGGTCTTTCTCTATCTCCCTAACAATTCTCCCTCCTTTCTTCAAATGAGAATTGAATGTGGTCGCAGCACTTGTAAGGGCTTGAATTGAAATTTGAAACGCTCTGTGATGATTGAATTATTCCGCTCCACAAGAAAATGTACAATTCAATAACGAAGAGCTTGAACATTTCAAACAACTTGTGTCTCGTCCGGCTCGTTTCTTTCTCAACGCAATCGAAATCACGCATAAGCCAAGCTTCACCACTATAAAACTTGAAGAATTTTGAGTTAAAGTGGTGCAAAATCAACAACAAATCAAAAACACGAACTGAGAACATTTCTTTGAGTTCTCTCTCTCTCTCTCTCTCTCTCTCTATTTAAGTGAGTAATCAATGAGCTTGAACTTTTGATTTGCAATTCTTGTAAACAACTATCACTGTTGTTGAAACAACTAGTCTCATGTTTATCGCCGTGCTCTTTCACTATTTAATGTGTGCGAGATTGGTTAAAGAAGAAGCTTCTCAAAATATAAAAAGCTTAGAGTTATAACATTTTAGTTTGCGACAGCCTATTTATTCATGGTTCTCATACAAAACATAAGACAGCCAACTCTGCTCTTTGATGATTCAATCGAAGTTTTGTCGCCACTGTCTTCGCGCTCTGCCTTGTATGTACGAAAGTTGCACAAATTAGTGCGTCATTTCAGGCGACATCTATCGTGGCAGACGCGGTTAATTTCATGCAATTCGTGCGATGAGAATACGATATCAGCTGATTTTTGAGCACATCATGTGTACTGTGAATTTTGTGTCAATGAACGACGCTCTATTGCGTTGTCGCTCATGTTAAGTTAACGAGTGAAATATTGCAAATTATACTTGGCAATGCCAAAAAGTCTAACGAGATCAACAACAACCACATCAGCGGCTAATGATAACGTGAAACCAATCCGAGTGAAATCTTGAACAGCAGTTTGATGATATTTGCACACGAGAATGTGAATTCATTCTTTGGCTTATTGTACATTATCGTTGTTGTTGCTCTGAATCGATCGATTCATAGGTTGGCAATTAGAATTGAAGTGTCGGCAGCATCACTTGTACCGATAGACATGCATCAATATCTCCTATTATCCACGGGTCCATCATCACGTGAAATGTCTTGAACCATAAACGCATGTCAACTCGCACATGACCTCAAAGCAGTTGGATGGATTTAACACACACCGTTACGTCGTCAGACAAAACATAAGAATTCTTTCATGATTGATAGCACTTTACCTAATTGCCACTCGGGACTAGGTCACTAGCTTTCCACCGGATTGATACCACTTAACTTATAGACACTGAGCAATATACCCCTGATTTAGAAGGACACATCTTGCCGAAGCCAAACCGCCACACTATTCACCGACTATCAATCATCGTCAATTGTGAAATTGTTTCAATAACGACTGGTCCACGAGGTAAAATCATTCTAGCCAACATCGTGCAAATCCTGCGTCCTATTCATTATCGATTGGTTCTATCGACTTACTATTTACTGCATATCCCTCCTTATACAACGTTTACATTATCGTCACAAGACATAGCAAAACATAATGGACCTCAAAACGGCCATAATTGATTTCATGCGAGAAAGGCCGTTCTTGTGGAACAGCAAAGATCCTGACTATAAAGACGGCAAAAAACGTGCGATTGAATTCGAGATGTTTTCCGAGCAAATCAAAGTGCCAGTAAGTAAGATCAAGAACTCGTGGCATGTGCTTCGTACAAACTTTTTCCGTGCACACAAACTAATACAAGAGAGGCCGCCTGAGACGAATGAGAAACTGTGGAAATATTACGCATCAATGTCGTACATCTTGGAAAATTTTGACCCACATCAACATCAGCATCAACAATCCGCAACTGATCACCGGCAGAATTCGTATTCATCGAACTATCCATCGGCAGATGACATGTTCAGTGCCGAGCGAAAAATTGTCCTGAGCAATAATGCACAAGTAGATGGCAACAATTTCGTTATTGTTGAAGGGGGCGTTAGTGTTGGCGGAACTGGGGCCGGCACTGACGACAATCAGCAACAGCACCCATCTGCAAATCATTCAGCCAATCAACATCCTCCTCATAATCAGCACCACCATCACCCACATCACCATCAACAAGTGATTGCTACGAATACAAATCACACACCTGTACTGGCCAACTCAACAACTGTTGAATTGTCTCAAAATAACAACAACAGTCGCAAACGCTATAAAAGAAACAGTAAAATCAACCATAATAACAATAATAATGCCAGCAATATCGCGACAACAGCAGCCACCACCAACAACAACCAGACAACAACCACCGTCGCCGTCGTAGCATTGAGCAACAACAACAATAGCAATGACAATACTTTAGCGCCATCGTCCACTGGCGACTGTGGCGGCGGCACAGGATTGAATCTAGATTTGGCGGATATAGACGACGAACTGTACGCCAAATCGTTGGCGTGCACCCTGAGAAAATTTGATCCAACTACAAAAGAGATCATCAAATTGAAATTTCAAGAGATTATTGTTAGATATATGCAACAACGTCGCAAAGATGTCGTTTCACCTAAATGAAATATATTATATTATAATAATTTTAGACTAAACTGAAATGTGAAAAAATATGTACGGTGTAAACATGAGTGATATAATTAGCGCTGCTGTGAACATGGTCGAAATTGTCGTCTTGTCGACGAGAGTCGATAATTTCAGTTGTCAGAATGTTAAACTTTACTATTTACAAAGGAATCAAACTGCATCACATAATAAGTGAATGGATAACTTATAGAATACTTTGCTGTTAAGCATCGAGCTTGACGGCAAAGCGCGTTAAATAAGAGAATATCAGACTTAGTTCGTCAGATTCAGATGGTGGTCGTTGTTGTTGTTGCTAGAGCAGATGGTCGTTGATGTTGCTACCCGCAACAGAGCGTGTAGAATCTCTTCAACATAAGTTTCTCCAGCGAGTTGGTTGTTTGTGAGAAATGCCAATTTTATGAATAACTGTTCATTCCCTGACTGAAACTGAATGAGTAAGGGTAACAAGTCGTATCATGTCATGACGTTGTCTAGTGTCGTCAAGTGGTGAGAGTTTTGTGTCGTTGATCGCCAAAAATGTTATTGTTGCCGTTGTTGTTGCTCTCCAATGAGATCTGGTTTTCATTTCCAGCACACAATATTCGACAACTGCATTCTGGCGTTGCATAATAAATGATGATAATGTGCTGCACAAGTTGTGTGCTCGTTTGCGAGTGTGGAAAAATTGTTGACAAGTTGTCCACGAAAAGTGCCAGCTGAAAAGCGAGCTAGAGGTTGCTGTTGTCATTGAGCACATTGCACGTAATGAGGTTGCATCGCACTTCATTACACCTGGACATTACAATTGCAAAGCTTTCTTTATCTGGGATTGGATCTTTATCTGGGTCGCTAATAGTCTTTATCTGGGTGTAATAGTAGTAACGGTGTGGGCTAGCCACTACAGTCGCAACAGCACACACACTCACAATGGCCGTCAGTGATTTTTATTGTTTGGAGAGAGAGAGAGAGAGAGAGAGAGTTGCCGGTCGCAGCCGTTGGGTAAATCATGGCTAGCGAATCATCGACAGTCATCGCCGTCAGGTGCAAACTTTGACCGCCATGATTGTTGTTAGGAGCATTTTGTGTTACCAAAGATTTCCATATGGAAGTTTTCTCAACAAGTTGAAAGTAGTGAACCTCCTATTTGAAAAAAAAATAAACCACTCACACACAAAAACTAATTGTTGTCTCGAGCAACCAGAGTGGTGACACTTGTTAAGCAAACAAACATGAGCAAGAAAAGTGGAGAAAGTACAACAACTTATCAGTCTTTCGCTATCAATTGAGCAGCGTATCGAATTGTAATTGAAAGTATGAGAAAGTCATCAAGACTTCGAAAATGAAAGTGCTTTCTGTCGATGACTATTCCAATTCAAGAGAAGGATAAACGATTATTGTTAACAAAGCTATAGGTAAGCGCATTCATTACTATGAAAATCACAAGAGACATAATGATTGTGATTGTGATCATTGTATGTCACGAATACGCATGCAGAAGTTAGCAATCCAAAACATGATCATCGGTCCAATTAATATGCGCAAATGCACAGATATAAGTACATGTACATAAAAGTCCCCATCACTCAAAAGAGAATCAATCAAAAAGTAAGCTACATCTTTTTCCTAGTAGCTACAATCATACACATTGTATTTGCTACTGCTGTAGCGCACTTTCCAAGGCGTAAAGTATACTAAAACGTCAATCGAACAGGTGTAAATCACGCACAGTCACAATAAGAATCACAGGTAATTTATCACCAAGATAAACGTTTGAACGGCAAGATACAGACGACTTAAAAGGCACCTGCCGATACAAATGTGATATGGCATAATCATGATCTCACTATTTGTTGCTCGTGATGCAGAGGCACATCATTTTAGCATACACATACAATGTAAGAGAGTGCTGTAGTGTGACAGCACACATTGTTGGCCAACAAAGCGCTTGAATTGATTCGTTCCGTTCCGAGTTGAGCCAAATCGAGTGACTCGAACAGTAATGTTTAGTTTCACACTGAACTAGACAGCAACTCGACAAAGTCGCATAACTTCGATCTCTAGTCATTTCAAAAACTAAGGCTAAAAAGTGTATCGAAATTGGGTAATTGCCAATAATTGACCTCAGCTACAGTTTACAGCAGTTACTGCTGCATCAAACTCTTAGAGAGAGAGTTTTCTCAAGCTCGTGAGCTCACTATTATATTTATCACTTTCTGAGCTGGACATAAAAATCTACTGACACTGCAAGTCACCTTCGTTAGAACTGCACTTTCACTTGAACCACATGCGTGGGTGTACTCCAACATTTCATGCTCATGCAGTCATTGATAATAAAACAATAGCCATACGAAAAGGTTCATAAGGTGACGTGAAATCGCTCGATCACGAGCCAATCGACTGACTAATGAGGACAGGTTTTCTTTTCTTTCTTTTTTCCCTCCTCTAAGAGCACGTTTTCGACCAGAAAAGTTCATCTGTTCAGTTCTGTAAGATCTGTATGATGCAAGATAATGGTAACAGTTTTAGATTACACAGAATGCAGAAAAAGTAGTGCCTTAATGGAGTTCTTGTGGTCAGAGAAGTTTCTTATTTTTCTGAAGAAAAGAATATAAAGCTTCCCAAAAAGCAAGGAAAGCTCAACAGTTATAGCTGGTGTGAGCACAATGTACTCATAATCATTGATCAAACAAAGCTGACCGAAATTATCATTACGTTTGTTCGACGCTTCATGTTGCTTTGCCCGGTAGATTTCCTGATCATACGTAGCTGACCATACATAACTGGTTAGATGTAGCAATGAACAAGTGAAATGGTCATGTCACCTGATACAAGAGCTCGTAAGAACATGAGACATTACAGAAACACAACAAATTGAGAACAGGCGCTAAACGATTCTGTTCCGACAAGCTGCTTATCCAGAGTTTTGCTTTATCCATTGTTGTTGATGACGTGATGTCACTGACTATATTTTTGTGAGTCTGTTGTTCGGTTACTCGTCGTTTTATCCGCAGTGCTACACACGCAGATAGAATGGTCGGTATCGCCAGGCGACACTATGGTTCTCACTGACAAACAACAAGTGTACTCTAAACAGTGAATTTTTTCGCTCAGATAGAATCAGATCTAAAATATCAAGTGAGATCTTTTAATGTTGCATGCTCTCACATTGGATCGTAATGTGTTCCATAAACACCTGCTTTCTTTTGTGACTCGCACTCATAATCGATCTCGTTGTCATCGGCGCAGCTCTTAGATAGTTGTTGTTGCTTCAGAAGTTCGAGTTTTAACTTGATCACGATAGTAGCTGTTTTCTGGTGTGGTTGTCCACTATTCTGGTGAATTTCTTTTGCAATCTCTAGCTTTTTTATCTTTCTCCGGTCAGTCTAGTCGACTGCGTGCATTATTGTGCTCTAAACTTACACTGTCATCTAAATGAGCAGCTTCATTTGACAAGTTCCAAGGAGTACAGAGTACCTACGGTGAAAGAGATCTAGAGTAGCTCTAGTATCTCATGTCTCACGTTGAAGTGCCAAACATAGAAGATGGTACTAAAATAAAATGGTCACATTGAAAGAAACAGATTAATTTGACATGATTGAAACTAAATATGATATCAAATCAAAAAGAGCCCGTCTCAATTTTGGTCGATACAATGAGTATCTTCTAAATCAAGAGATCTCTAGTTCACCTACCTTGTGAGTGCGATCATGGCTTTGATTGTGGGATCAGTTTGATTTTGAAAGCTCCTTCTAGCACTGATGATGAGCAAAGATAGATTGAAGATACAACTTTTTTTTTGAGAAACATTACACTGCTGGATAAGAGGATAAATCTACTATGTTGGTTAGCAAGACATGAAGTAGGCAGCATGGCAAGTTCCATATGAAAGCTGACGCTGGTCGGACATCATTCAGATCGGAATCATTCATTGTAAAAGCGCAATTGAAAGTGCAAATTCAGAATACCAAGATAATTGCGCGAGAGAGACGAGACAAACATCAGACTATCATCATGCGTTACTCATCAACATTGATAGCATCATAGTAATAATAATTTGTGCTGATAATTAGGACGAGGAATGACAGCGACAGGAGACATTCTCAGCTGAGCAGCCAACAAAACAGTGCACATATATGAATAGAGAATGAATGAACAAATTTGTATCCAACACATCGATCGTGACTTCCGACCGACAGTGGCCACCGAACTGAATGTTGAATTGGACACATTTGTGAACATCTCAACGAGGGATGGGCGCAACGAATCAATCCACGATCATACACGATGGCAAGCTTGAGTAGTTTTATTATTATTTACTATTATTATTATTGAAGTTTGTAGCTTCTGCTTTATGCATACTTGTTTGTGGTCTCACTTTTCTTTACAGTTATATCATTGAACATGGACTATCGGGCACTGAGATAAGATGAGTGATTTCATCACAATAACAGCGGCAGCGACAGCAGCAGCAGAACAATGAACAGTGGATTGTGAAATAGTCGAATGGTCAGAAACTAATCTCATGATCTTTTGCCCGTCTTAAGAAATACGGCGGTCTTAATACGTCGGATTCTTTAGAATCCGAGAGAAAAGTCTCTGAAAGAATTTCTCTAATGGAGAAACCTTTTTCTGAGAAGAAGAAAGAAATGACAATGATAAGCACGCGTGAACATTGCAAAGATGTGACATAATGAACCTCGTAAAGATTACTTGCGAAGATGGATATGGTAGAAGAGAGTGTAGGAATAAAATTCTTCACTTTGTTAATTCAATCTCGATAATAAAAGAATCAGCCAGCCCTATTCGAAGAGAGACACCTGTATTATTTGA
Organism: Fragariocoptes setiger; assembly: GCA_019968535.1. NCBI lineage: Eukaryota > Metazoa > Arthropoda > Arachnida > Trombidiformes > Phytoptidae > Fragariocoptes > Fragariocoptes setiger. The sequence goes on from JAIFTH010000232.1 coordinate 25,319, forward strand.
TTCGACACAGTCCCGTTCATTTTTGTGATAACTCATGAACTAACTCATTCAATTTATCTCTCTCCATTCTCATTCAATTTCATCCACGTATGTTGTCAAACATGGCATTTGACTTACACGGTGCTCATCATATCCTACACTGGTTGGCATCGATTCCGATTTCGAATTCAATTGACTCAATTTCAATCGATGTCTAAACTGTCTGTCTCAAACTGACTGAAAAATCAACTCCCGACTGACTGGCTGACAATTCACCTGACTGTCGAACGAGAACAGACCACGCTCGCGTTCGAACAAGAGGAAAAGTTTTAAAGGTGTGGCAACACGCAACAGTTAGTAGGCATCCATCGTATGTCCATTTGAGAACAACACATTTGTGTGTGTGTGTGTGTGTGTGTGTGTGTGTGTCAATCCCACCAACAGCAGCAAAATTGCCAAGCACAAGTAGCAAATAACCAACAACAGTGGCAACATCTACAACAATTGACAGTGCTCGAGTTACTCCTTGAAAAAAAACGACAACGACAACGAAGCTCGAGTGCATATTGAGTAACCTGGCGAGAGTAGAGCCAAAAATGCGCCAAGTGCAGCGCGCACAACGAATCTAATAGCAAGTCAAGTAAGCTTAAGCTCGTCCAGCAAGTCTAATCACAGGAATCACAGCATAATGTACCACTTAAAGCAGCAAAAGCAGTGCTCAGAAAGTGATCAGTGCACTGTTGGCGCCAATTTTAGCACCAGCACCAGTAACAACCAATCGTCAACGACAGTTACTCACACAAATGAGACGGTCAAACTCGTAACACAAAATCATTCGTCTAACCAACAAAGAATTATTGATTCGACATCTATCGAGAAGAATAATTCACGCACAATCAACGACAATGATCAAAAGAAGAGTAACAATAATCTAGACATCAACAGTGAGAATAACAACATCAACATCAAAGCAAAGAAGAATCTCCAATTACCAAATCTAATCAATACGCTCACTCGGCGGCACAATAGAGATAGTAGAGATAGCAACAATAAGTCAATTGGTAGCAGTGGTAAAAAGTCACTATTTTTGTTATCAACATGGCGACCATCGACAACGACACCGACAGCGTTAGATAACAAAAAAATGGCTTTGTTATCTAATAGTGGAAATTTGAAGTCGAGAAACAATGACACTGTGTTCAATAGCTTGCTTTCCCGCGAGCAGGTATCACGTTTAGATGGCTATCGCAGCACCGACAACACAACTGACAATAGCAATAGCAGGTGTGCGAATAGCAGTAATTTAAAAGAAACGATCACAGTAAATAACGCACAAGTATCTCCAGAAACAATGCTTGCCTACGACACTAACAATGCGTGCCGACCGATTGCGTGCCGTTCACGTGCAACCAATCACGTAATGTCGTCAATGGCATCACGTGAAGCACTTGATGAACGAGAGGTTTGCTCACATGCAAATGCTGTGCGATTGCAAACGCACCCACGCGCCCATCACAAACAGCAGCAGCAGCAGCAGCAACAACAACAACAGCTCGCAATGCATAATCAGCAATCGTCATTAGTACCACCAACGATCAATACAATTGTTAGTGGTAACGACAACAATGGACTACACATGTGCCACTGCTCGCCGTCGTCGATGTCGCGCACATCTCGTGTTAGCAAAGATACATGCACATCAGCCACTTGCACTACTAGACCACTCGCAAACTCCTCTTATAAACATATCAATGACAATCGACAGCAACAACCCGGCGACCATTGTTCTATCGCTAAACAAGTGTTGATGAAAACTAATTGTGAGCTGAATTGTGAAATGAGCGATGACAACAAATTGCTCGCGCAAAATAGAGACAGAATAATGTTTTGCAATGATAATTGTTGTTCACTAACAGCAAATTGTTCACTAACAATAGCTACAAATGCTCAATGTTGTGCTTGCAAAGATAAAAAGAAGAAGGAGAAGGAAAAGAAGGATTGTTGTGTATCATCGCCAAAACAACAATATCATCATAAACAGCAAACTCAAAGTATTACTAGTGAAAATTCAAATTTGAGTCATTGTTGTTGCTGTCGGCGCTACACACCAACTGGCAACAACAATAGTAACAAGCAACTACAGTGTTTGACAATGAAATCAAGCGCAAATGCTAGCATTGCAAGTAAGAGTAGAGTTGCCAACAGTCAAACAGCAACAATTAGCAACGGCAGCAGTTTAAGCGATCAAGCATGCTCACTAGCTTCACACACACAGCTTCATTCGAACATCAAATGTCATCGCTCTATAGCAACGACAGCTAAAACAGCTCGAGATAAAGCAACACCCACTGTGGCCGCAACCGCAAATACAAATTCAATTTCAATCGCAACTTCCAATCATGCAATTCCCATTCATGCTGTCAAAAAAGCCAATGTTCAATGTAATGCTAATTTGTGTAACAAATACCATCTGAAAAACAGCAGCAGCAGTAGCAATGATAAGCTCTTGAGTGCACCCAATTGTGATGACAAATTGCTCGTTTGTTGTGCTTCTGTCAATCGTCGGATTGCTGCACGCACTTGTGATGAGCAGCGTCGTCATTCGATGGCGCAACACAGTGACAACAACAATCGGAATGGAGATGGAGATGGAAATAGACATAGGCATGAAATGAGACATTCTTCCATGTTGGCACTCAACGACGACGAACATTACGACAACTACAACAATAATCATCGTGTAAAATATCTCAATCACCACCACAACGTCAACGATAATCAACGGCAACAGCAGCAGCAGCAACAAAAATCGGCTTCCATTCAATCTTTGTATGCAGCAGCAGCACACAACAATTGCAGCTCGTCGTCCCATTCGCAGCCGAAAAGCAACAAAAACTCTCACTCTCATTCTCATTTACCGCTAAATTCTCATTCCAAGTGTGTCCAATACAATGTCAATCAATCAGAAAAGAAGCTGCAGCATAAAAGAATTAGAGGCAGTGGCTCAAGCGATTCGACAGTGTCACTATCGTCATTGTCGTCGCTAACAACATCGACGTGCTCGTCAATATCGTCTAACCACGTTCTTCACGCACCACAACAACCACAATTGATCAAAAATATCAACAATGTTGTTATATCACGAACATCAAAATCTAAACATTCTGTTGTTATAAGCAACAACTTGTTGACAACGAACAAAACAATAACAGGGACATCGATAAGTGATTCGTATCAAGGCCGATCTAAGGCAACACGACAGCATTGCACAACGCAAGCAGCAATGAATCATCGGGCTCCGGCACCGCCAAGACCGGCGGCACGTAAGCGACGCATTAAACGGCGTCCAGCACCTCCACCACCGCCGCCTCCGCCTGTCACTAATGCTAGCACGATCAGTCTTCCACCTGACGAGCAACATTTAACGGCAAATAAGATTGCCGACAGTGACGCAAAGCAGAAACACATCAGCGACAATGATAGCGGTCATACGAGCGATCAAAGTGTCCATTACTCGAGCTTAAACGCCAGCTCGGGTAATGGACACGAAACGAGTAACAACGTTACTATGGTCACGAACAACTCAGGAGAACAGAAACAACAACAAAGACATCAAGTGAGTCTGCTCAATGATCACGAACTAGCGCAACTTGGCGCGTGCTTGCGCGGCAATCGCTCGTCAGTGTACGTGTGCCGTTGCATGGCCAATTTGTACTTTACATGCACCGATCTGATTGACGGCGGTCGGGTGTCGCGCGCGCGCTCCAACGAATGGCAGCTGGCCGCCACGGGTGTGCCAGTGCTCACCTTTGATTCGGGCTTGGCGCGCGCGCGCACCAAACGCCAGCTCACCGTGTGCTTGGCTGAACGCGGTTCCGGCTTCGTTCTCTGGTCCGACATCATCGACAATTTGGCCAATTATAGTGACAACAGTACAGCAAGTTCAACGCCGTTCCACACAATGTACTTGTCGTGCGATCACCGACGCATGGCCGGCCTGTCGTTTGACGACGCACACAGTGCGCGACTGTTTCACGCCCAAATCGATGCTATTGCCGCTGATCCCCTCAACATTGCGCTGTCAGGTCCAAAAGCGCACCGACTCAAGAAGCACACGTTCGGTGCCATGTTGTGCCTGAGCAGCAAGTCCAGCAAACACTTGAGCAGCAGTTCGAATAGCTCAAAACAATCGGCTTGCAACAATATATGTGCAGACATCAACGCTATGCGCGTCATGTCCGCCCACGATCTCAATCTATTCGAACAATTGGCGCTGTGCGACAGTTTGCCCTCACGATCTCACTACTTGAGCGGCCACGTCAATCGATCGTATGCTGAGCAGCGAAATGCCAAGATGAAGCCATTGAGCAGTGCTATGAGCGTGTGGAGACGTGCTGCTCGTACCATCGCCTCAGCTGATGGTGGCTTAACAACAAAAAAGATACCGACCAGATTGAAAAGTGATATCTCGGCTCCGTGTTTATTTCAGCATGTGATCCGTGTCGATCGCAACGATCTGCAACGTTTGTATAGTCGAAATTTGGTATCACACAAATCGTGTCACAACATTCGTCAAGAACAACAATCAATTGATGAGCAAAAAATCAACGCTACAGCAAATTGTGACAAGTCAGTCGAGGAGGCTGCATTGATAAGCAATGGCACAAAAGTAGCGCCCTCATGCACAGTCAGCTTAGTGTCGTGCTATTCGTCGGCCTCAGTTTCGCCGTCCACTCATTCGGAACAATCCACAACGACAGTGCCTGCGACGTCCAGCTCAACTGTTAGTGTCGATTGTCGAGACCATATCTCAAACTTGAGCCCACCAAATCACGCGTCCGCGCAATCAAAGCAGCAACAGATGTCGGCCCCACAAGCTGTTCGTAAACCGCCTCGTGTACCCATTCGAACGATCAGCTCTCAAACATCAACGACTCAACAAGCAGCCAACGACCAAACATCAATAAATAACAACCAAATCGAGCCAACCAGATCGGAACAGACGCCAGTTGCAGGTTTGCCGATCGATTTGCATCGCCAATTGTTGGACGATATTCGTTCCGAAGCGGCCAATAGAATGTCACGACTACTTTCACAGCAGCAGCAGCAGCAGCAGCAGCAGCAGCAACAAAATCAACACTCAAATGAGCATCACGAAAATGAAAGCTCTCTCGAACGAAATCTTGAGGAAACACAACACGCCAATGACGATCTCTTTGATGAAAATTCATCTGAATTCAACGAACGACTATGACGGATGTGAACATGCTCGACGATATAGATTATCACTGTTGTTTATGACTATTTTTATCGAATGTTGAAATTGATAAAATTGTTGCTTTTTCTAGGCTATTATTAAACTCGTGATTCATCTTGAGTTCAACTATAACAATGATCAATCTTCTAGTTTGTCCGATAAGCTCAATAATTTTATTATTATTTGTATCTCAATATTTCCACGATATCAATATCAGACTTGAGCTTTAACAATTTTGGAGCTGAAGTTTTCGAAATCTCTGAAAACGATGAGATCTCAAATCTTGAACAGAATCACAATGAATTACAGTTGTGAGTCGAGTTCAATTCTAAATTGTTCGTGTGAAAAACAAATAATAAATGAATAAGATAAACATGTTAAGTGGTGAGATGAGATGAGCGTTGCTTAAAGTTGTTTTTATTTGTGGCTGACCTTCGTTTATGGACCTTTAGCTCGCTCGCATACAGAAACCTTGGTGTTGAGACTCGCCGATAATCAAGATTAGTTAGTCAAGTTGTTGCTGATTGCTATGTGTGCAAGTTGCAAAAATTCAACTGCAATATTGTTGCTAGAAAGAACACTGATAGTGTGTCTATTTGGTAATCTCAAATTGAATGCAACTAAATTTTAGTGGTAACCACAGAAATGAAACTCCAATAGCCCGCTCACTAAGATTTGCTCGCTTGTTATCATCAGATACACTGAGTCTACATTGATTATAAGTTCATGTTAAGTGCTATGGCAAATGAATAACTGATGACACTCTATATTTTGAAAAATTTTATAAAGTAAAGTCTACATAGGATAATCTGTTTCCGTTCAGTCACACTTGAGCCTTTCAAGTTGAGCGGCGGCGGCCAAAATTGGCGCTCGTGAATTCGAATCATTTTTGGCACATGCGCACTAGGGCCAAGTGAATATTCACGCATAAGCATAGGCTTACCGTATGATTATTATGCACAGGCAACAGCAGTAAATAGCGTGTGCTGATGCTGCTGCTCCATCGAGGCTCCCTTCTCTTCCCGTATTCGCTCTCGCTTGTCCGCTCGCTGTGGATTTCCGTACGAAACAAACCAAACAACGCAATTATTATCATTGTCCTCTCATGATCATTATTGATTGACTCATATTAGCCACATTAGAATAATATAATTTATATTGGAACTATACATAACGTGAGCAGCAGCAGCAGCAGCAGCAGCAGCAGCAGCAGCAGTAGCAGCAGCCAGTGAGTAGCAGCAGTCAACATGAGCTCATCGGATGAGGTGTCGCCATATGCTCCACATATCAGCATATTGATACGTACCGCTAAAAATCAACAGAATGTATCGGTGCCAGAGAATTCCACTGTTCAAGAGTTGCGCGATATCGTAGCGCAAAAATTCGAAATCCAGGACCCGCAACAAGTCTGTCTCATATTCGGTGGCAAAATTATGAAGGATCATGAAACATTGGAGACACACAAAATCAAAGATGGTCTAACCATACACCTTGTTATACGTCAACCAAAGCCTAGCGGTGGGCCAAAACTATCGCAATCATCACAAGTATCGAGTAACGCAGCTGGCACTGCAAATGCAGCGACAAATTTGCATCACCAATCATCACACCAGCAGCAAACGGGCGGAGGCACAATGCCTGGCTTCGGTGGTCTCGGCGGCTTCCCATTCGATTTGGGCGCCGCCAGTGGTGGTGCAGATCTAGGGGAGTTCCAGCAACGGCTCCAACAACAAGTGATGTCTGACCCAGAGATCATGCGTCAGGTTATGAACAGTCCACTGGTGCAGCAACTCATGACGAATCCTGATGTCATTAGGTCAATGTTTACGAGTAATCCACGCATGCAACAACTCATGGAGCGCAATCCTGAATTGACACATTTAATCAACAATCCGGAATTGCTTCGGCAAAGTCTAGAATTCATGAGAAACCCTGCGGCTTTGCAAGAGGTTATGCGCAATTATGATCGAGCCCTCAATAATATGGAAGCTACGCCCGGTGGTTACAATGTATTGCGTCGAATGTACACAGAACTTCAAGAACCCTTTCTTAACGCGGCCCAAGAGCAATTTACAACAAATCAATTTGCGGCGGCTTCAGGAGCCGACAGTCGTAGCAGCAGTGCGTCGTCGGTGCCCGAGACACAGCGCACGGAAAACCGTGATCCCCTACCGAATCCATGGGCGCCCCGAATAGACACGTCGCGCCAACAACAGGGATCGGCGAATGTTGGCAGCGCTCAAGCGTCCACCAATCCGCATAGTTTTCAAGCACCTGATATGAGAGTCTTTTTGGATGCCATGATGCAAAATTCAGGCAACGATTTAATGTCACAATCGGCCGGTGGTGGTGGTAGTGCCAATGTTAATCAATTTACCGCCGATCGTTTAAGTACTCTCATGCAGCAATTGCCAAACTCAGTATCCAACACTGAACTAATGAATTTGCTTAGCAATCCAGAATTTGCGCGGTCCATTGCGCAAGTGTACGAGGGTCTTGGTAGGTTGCGTCAAATGGCACCAAACATATTTGGCCGGATCTTACCAAACATACCTGTTACCCCAGGTACAACGAGCGGTGGTGGCGCTGGCAACACAACCAGTCCAGATTCGGCAAATGCCGCACATCGTCCGGCTTCGGTAGGCCCAGAGGATCTATTGTCTCAAATGATGATGCAGATGCTGTCATCAGGGAATACGCCGACAAATGCTCCAACTAGTGGTGAGACCAATACAAATTCTTCAGACAGTAATACCGATCAACAGAATAACATCAACAATTCCGCGAACGGCCTTCTAGCTTCGGATCTTTTGCATCAATTGTTTGGAGCAGCGGCCGCGGGCGGCGCTGCAGACACCGGACTGGGTGGCGGCACAGGTGCAGCAGCAGCAGCGACCGCCACGGGTACGGGTCTAGATCCAGCCAGCTTGTTAAGCAACTTGGCCGCTGGTAACCAGCAACCACCTGAGCAGAGATTTCAAATTCAGTTGGAACAGCTTTCCAACATGGGTTTCACTAACCGTGAGGCAAACGTTCAGGCGTTGCTGGCAACGTTTGGCGATGTAAGTGCCGCCATTGAGCGCTTACTTAGTCAGAGCCCACGATAAAAATTTCACCGAGTCTACCTGTAATCCTGTGCTTTGTGATTAAGGGGTGTCAGATCGTGGAATGTCTCTTTGTTATTATTATTCAAAATAAACAGATAATTATTCATTTGGTTGAGCTGTAAATCGCATGATAGGACAGATTAACTGAGCAACTCAATCATGGGTTCTCCTTATGATGTGAGAATAGTTCGGCCATAGCCTATTGTAAATTCGCAAAAGATGGGATCGATGAGGCCCGCGAAATGAGTCACACCGAGCTTAAATGATCGATGCCAGATATGTTGATGATGCCGTTTAAAATGCGCGCTGCATGACATCGCGCCAACTTGCCGTTTGTTCTCCATTTATCTGAAATAGCTTGAGCAGTCTCATGAGGATTTACGTACGACAAATTCACGGTGTGTCGCAGAACGGATGCGTGTTCACAAATAGGCATTGTGTGAGTGTGTACGTGAGTACATGTGTGGTGTCCAAGTTCTTTTGTTCAGTTCACCCACAGAGGTACACATACATGTAATATCGGAGGAAGCTAATGCGGAATAGACGCTTGGAAGTCGTTTACTGGAGGGATTGCGTTCGATGCGAGTACTTTCGCATCATGAAATTAAAAAAATTGCAACGCGAGGAGACTTTCCAAAACGTATTCTTCGAGAATAAAAGAATCATCAATCTAGCCGAGCAACATGAGAAAATGATGAAACGAATGAGGCCTGCCATGAAACTACCGTCTCCGACATGATCACGTGACGAAAAAAGCTATGTTTCATGGTTTGTAGGTAGTAATAAAACAAGATGTTATCAAGCATTTGCTATCCATTCAGGGGAGTTAGCTGCATCGGTCATGCCAACCAACTACCCGTGATCAGAGATACTTGAACGGAATCCTCTCTGACGATGGGACAAAATATCAAGTCTGGCGAGGAGCTATAGTTATGGACCAACTGAGAAGCTGATATTTGTTGGCATCTAGCGTGAATCTGGCTTTAAGGCCAGCTCGTGCCAATATCAGATCAACAGCAACTGCCATGGTGATTGATTGAACGAATCATTCTTTCTTGTCAATTGTTATCGTTCAATTTCCCCAATTATGTCTTGTCTAGTTCCAAAGAAAGTTCTAATTTCTTCCCGAGTGCCGATTTGTTGTGTGATCAAATCAAATTAAATAATCACAGTCGTCGATTACTGTAACGCGTAACGCGCCGATTTCGATGCTACCAACTCCCCACCGACCAAAATTCACACGTTTATAGCCTGAGTCACTCATATCTTTTCTGTAATAACCTACCGTGCTCCATCCGTTGTTTTCTTAATCAAATGGCGACATGAACCACCGGTGTAGTTCGGGGGAATAAAAAGAAGGGTGAGCATGTGATGCTGTGAAATTAGATGGGACAATGTGTATTTTATTCTTGTGTTGTGTGGTTGTGTGTCTATGTGCGTGTGTTTCGATGAGTGCGTGCAATGCAGCTATGAGTCTGCGCTTTCTTCTTTGGCTGGCTGATTTGCCACAGTGTGAGTGTGTGAAAGCGTATGTGTTAGTCTGTTCGTGTGTGCGTGAGTGAGTGCGAGAGTGTGGTGTCCAACGTCTTTTGTTGTTTGAAAAGCTGAAATGCAAGAGCGAATCTATCATCACCGAGAGACATTCGACTGAGGCCGCTTGTCGTCTCTAGGTCCACGTTCAATCCACCTAGGTACCCATAATTATAGCGTCTTATATATTATATTATTGGCGCCAGCTATCACCATCAGCTAATACGGAATGGATGCGTGGAGGAAGCGCGTTCGATGCGAATACTTTCGCATCATGAAATTAAAAAAATTGCAACGCGAGGAGACTTTCCAGAACGCATTCCTCGAGAATAAAAAAATCATCAATCTGGCCGTCAAGCAACATGAGCAAATGATGAAACGAATGAAGCCTGCCATGAAACTACCGTCCGAATTGCCACCGCATCATCACGTGATGAAAAAAGCTAAATTTCATAGTTTGCATAGCAATAAAAAAGATGCCATCAAGCATGTGCTGCCCATCCAGGTGATGTTTGCTGCATCGCCCATGCCAACCATGTATTCATGGTCGGAGATACAACAGAATTTTCTCGCTGACGATGAGACTGTCCTGCACAACATACCGTACATGGGTGATGACGATGATCTCAAATTCATCGAAGAGTTACTTGAAAATTATGATGGCAAAATGCATGCCAACAACGAGTCCAAAGGAAAGCCACATGTTACGGATGAGGTGCTAGTTGAGATCATTAATGCCTTACTCAAATATATTAAAGATGCTCTTAGCAACAACAGCAACAATCCAACGCCTAATGGTAAAAATAGCAACAATCGTAACTATTATAATGGTCATGCAACAATCAATGGTCATTCAAATGGCGAAAGTAATAACGGGAACCATCAAAGTGTTATCGTGACAAATGGTAACGGTGGCGATTCGAATGGTCACCATCATCATCATGAAACAAATGGTTTCATCAATGCTGATCTCGATAGTCCGGGCTCGTCGGCTAGTTCTGATTCCAAATCCGAATCCACTCAAGCCACAATACTGAACAAGCGCGATAGAACATTGCGTCGCACCGCTGAACGTCTCGCCAATAGTTGCCTAATACGAGGCGAACTCAACAGGATGCCACCAGTGACACCGCCCGATCCTGACATGATGTTTGCCGCGTTGGCCACTGTATTCAGTGACCAAGGCACCGCTGAGCAAATCAAAGAGAAATATTACCGATTGATTGATCAACCTGGAACTGCAACGCCAGCAACATTGAAGATGACATCGTTGGAATCGGCGCCCAATATCGACGGTGGCTGTGCCCAATCAAAATCGCGAGAGCAGACACTGCACTCATTCCAGAGCTTATTTTGCAGTCGTTGTTATCTATATGATTGCACCTTGCATGTGCCTGGTTATTACGGATTCCCACGGAAGGCTAGCACGGCTAATACCACAAAAGAACACATTACACAGCCTGATTTGCTGGGACCATGCGAACGTTGTCGCAAAAGTCTCACCAACAGTGCAGACTCAATGGACCGTTCCAACTTTACCACTTTCAATTCTTCCAAATGGACACCAACTGAAGAATCATTGGTTAAAGTGTTGTTACCAATTTATTTGACAAACTATTGCGCTATAGCTGAAATTTTGGATACTAAAGATTGTTCGCAAGTGCGTGCATACGTTCAATCTAAATTGGGACACAATTCGCCTGACGAAGACAAAGTTGAAAACTCAACACGACAGCCGCGTCGCAAGCGCAAGAGCCGTGCATGGTCACAGCAATTGCGCAAGCTACAAATCAAGCGCGAAGTTGTCAAGAGTAACCTTGGAGCCTATACGCCTTGCGACCATCCTGGCAAAAGCTGTGATAATCATTGTCCATGTGTAGGCGCGGCAAACTTTTGTGAGAAATTCTGCAATTGTAGTCCCGACTGTCCGCAACGTTTTCCTGGGTGCCGTTGTAAGGCCCAATGTAATACAAAACAATGTCCGTGTTATTTAGCCGTGCGCGAATGCGATCCCGATTTGTGCGCCACTTGCGGCGCCGACAAATGCGAAGTATACCCGACACCTTGTCGCAATATTTGCATGCAACGCGGCCTCAGGAAGCATCTACTGTTGGCACCATCAGACGTGGCCGGATGGGGTATATTTTTGAAAGGAAGCGCTGCCAAGAATGAATTTATCAGCGAATATTGTGGCGAGATCATAAGCCAAGATGAGGCCGATCGACGCGGCAAAGTTTATGACAAATACATGTGCAGCTTTTTGTTCAATTTGAACGAAGATTATGTAGTCGATGCTACGCGCAAAGGGAACAAGATTCGTTTCGCTAATCATTCTGTCAATCCCAATTGTTACGCCAAAGTTATGATGGTCAACGGCGATCATCGGATCGGAATATTCGCTAAGCGAAACATCAAACCGGGCGAGGAGCTATTTTTCGACTATCGTTATGGACCAACTGAGCAGCTAAAATTTGTCGGCATAGAGCGTGAATCCGGCTTCAAGGCCCACTCGTGCCAGCATCAGATAAACAGCAACAATGATCAACAACATCATGGCCACAGTGATTGATTGGATTCAATGATAATTACCACTACTATTACTATCACTATTACCACTATTATTATGATGTAACCATGAAGCCACAGCCGTCTTGATAGGAAATATTATTGATGTGAGAAAAACTACTTTATATGAATTTCCTCACCCAACTCACGTACAAAACTCGCATACGCGTAGTATGTATATTCATATACAATAATATATGTATATAGATATAAGGATGTATTTATTTACCAGAGTCTATTTACCATAACAAACACAACTACAGCTGAATGATTAGGAGCATCAAAATCTAGCTAGAAAAATTCACCATAAAAGAATGAATCAATCTTTCATGTCCAATTTATCGATTAATTGTGTCAACTGTGTCTTGTCCAATTCCAATGACAATGTCCTAGTTTTTTCCTGAGTGTCGTTTTGTTGTAAGATCAAATCTAATTGGAATAGTCGTCGATTAGTGTAGCACGTCGGTTTCGATGCCAGCACTTCTCTCAGGTGCCAATCAAAGTTCACAAGTTTGTAGCTTGAGTCACTCATATTTTTTCTCTCTGTAAGAATCTATTGTCGTACAACTTTTAGTCGGGTACATAAAAATTCAACCAAGAATGAAGTCTATAGATGAATTGGTAAACATTTTATGCCACAAGTTGACAAGAAGTAAGTTGTGGCCTAATCTTTCTCGTAAAGTTTGTTTACCTACGTCGTCGTGCGTCTCTGCTCAACAGCTGATCGGTAGCGAACGCAAATGAGAAACTCTCTTCACTTTGAAAGGGGCCACCACTAATTTAATATGTTGTGTTCCTGCATTTGCAGTTGTCTACCGTTTGGTGGTACACAATGAATATTGTATCGATGTAATGGTAACGATTGTGGCAGTACAAGAAACACAGTGTCATGAAAGTATTGGGAGGCCTAATACAGTATATAAATCAATCGCTAATGCACTGCTCAAAATGTCATTATAATTTTTTTATTACTATTAAATTTCGGGAACATCTAACAGCCACACAAAAGGTTAGACTGTAACGAACGATTGCGTTACGATAGATCAATGATGATGATGGAGTCGAGCTGCACGTCAACTGACGATGTCAATGTTCTTAGATACCAAATTGAAGCACTGAAAGATGATTACGAAGAATTAGAAGAAAATTATCACAAAGTCCAGAAGGATCTGAAAGCGAAATCACGCCAACATGACGCATTGAATCGTGACTATGCTCGGCTCGAGGAAGAATCCAAGCGCCATTTGGCCGTGAAAGAGCACGAGAACACACGCTTGCAGTCAAACATACAACGTCTCGAGACTGAATTGGAGCAATGTAAGCAAGCTCTTGAAGATGCATGCACACACGAGGAAGAGCGGTCCCCGATGCCCGCGATAGTCGCATCAGTGCCAATTACCAACAGTAGTGAGCCTATCTCAAACGATCTATTGACTAGTCCCGAAAAATTACTGGAATTCTATCGAGAATCTAGCAAACAGACACGTGAGTTCCAATACAAAGCCAAGAAGGCCGAACAAGAATGTGCCGTCCTGCAAACTAATGTCACTCGACTCGAGAATCAAATAGCCAGATTCAAGCAATCACTCAAAGAGGCTGAAGATGTTGAGGACGAATTAAAAGCGGAGAAGCGAAGATTATTGCGCGAATTACGCGAGTATCAGGCCAAAGTTGACGAATTAGAAACGACCAATTCACATTTACAAAAGCGCATCGACAAGATGCGTTCACGAAATCTTGCCAATGTAGTGCCCGGCACAGGTGGTGCAACAGGGGCCTCAGCAGCAACAGGTTCCGGAACCGGAGGGGCTCCAACAATCACTCAATGACAGAAACCTTACCGTGACGCTTAATCCCTAACAAACAATTCTTGTATTTATTATTATTCTTGTTAACCCTACTTATAAAATGATATATGAATGAGTTGGAACATGCACTTGTTGTGTGTCATATTGTGCAATCAGGATTGGGTTCTTGTAAATTGTGTAAACGGAACTTTCCATGCCGGCACACGTCTCCTTTCAAAAATCCACTTGTTGTGTTTGATACTTTGAAAGATCGGAGCGATCTTAAAGCATTTTGGCGTTCCGACTCAAGTGCGTCTGCAAGTGTGGGACCAACAAATTTAGTCACAGAATCGAGATCACCCAAAAGAGTTCTTTGGCCAAATTTTGTCAACGACTGGGCAAACGATGTGGCTTTGCCCATAGCACTGCCTGTATCACAAATCTGATAGATAAGTCCGTACGACTGGGCTTCGCGAGCCGACATAGCACGTCCTGTTCCAATTAGTTCTAGCGCCCTAGAAATTCCAATCATATGTGGCAGTATCACTGTGCCTCCGTTCATGATGGGTATTCCGAAACGACGATTCAAGAATCCCATCATAGCTGTGTCGTCAGCAACACGATAATGACACCGCAATGCCAATTCAAGACCAAATCCTGCCGCATATCCCTCAATACAAGCTATTATAGGCTTGCTACTTAGGAACAATCGACGTGTTGACAATAATAATTGTTGCACATTCTCAGCGATGATGGTTCGACCAGTGTCAATTTCAACGAATTCGTTCAGATCATAACCGGCACAGAAGTGACCGCCTTGTCCGCTCAAAATAGCCACTTTTGCGTCGATATCCGATTCAAATCTTCGTAGCGCTTCATTTAATTGATGGAACACCTGACGATCTATTGCGTTCCTCTTGGCAGTCCGATTGATACAAATAGAATAAACTTGAGGCACCCACTTTTTGTAATTGACCAAGGCCATGTCATTAGCATTTGCTTGTCGTATTTCTTTGAAAATTCTGTCCACTGAAACCGTAGAACCATCTAACGCTATACTTGAGGTCTGTTATGAGGTTATCAGTTTATTGTGAGGTAAACCTTAATAATATGGTGAATGGACAGAAACAATTAATTATAATGACAACAGACCATGTGGCGCGTTTTCAGAAACAAATTTTTCATCTGCGATTGCAGGATTGAGGAATTAAGAACGATGTTTTTTCCCGATAAAAATTATACTCTAATTCGAGAGAGATCCGTGGATGGATTGTAATCCTTCATACCTGGTAAATGAGTGCTCACAGGAGTAATTATCTTTTGTATGAGAACCATGAATAAAGGTATCATTTCGCGCATGAGCAAGTTTGCAATCGTTAGAAACTGATAGACAAATTTGAATTAAGGCCTTATAAGGAGATGTGTGACAGAAGATCAAATTTAGTCTCAACAAAAAGCAGTGGTTGAGTTCACTCTTCAGTGGCTTGTATTCTCTCTATCCAAGGTTCAAGCTTTGCCTTGATATCGGCCATCGATATTTTAATATTTGGAGTACGTGAATGTGAGAATGGTTCTGTGGAGCGTACAATATCTCTTAGCTTTTGTTGTGATGGAAAGAAGTTAAGAATGATATTAGGTCAATGAATTTAGTCAATTTAGAACAAGGTAAGGGGAATAGTATGTACCTCCTCAACAATGAGATCCTCCTGATTTTGTGGCTTCGTGGGCTTATCATCAACTTGAACCATCACGTGATGGTTGTTGTGATTTTCTTGATTACTATTGTTGTGATCAGTATTATGGATGTTTGGCTGGATCTTTCTGATCCAGGGTTCGAGCCTCGCTTTTATATAGGCCATTGATGACCTAGTGATTGGCGTGCTTGCCCGATCTAGGTAACGCATACAACTATCTTGAGTTAGTTTTTGTTAATTCAATTGAGATTAACAGCTTAACAAAAAATAAACCGAAAGGGGATTGCATTAGAGAAACGTCGATTGAGTGATCAGCTGTTCGACGCAGAGTATATTTGTTCGACGCTGCTGAGAGTGTCATTCATCATCTCGCCGGTGCCTCACCTTATTTCTATATTTCTCACCAGATGGCTCTCATGAAGAAAAATAATGTATAGTACTTCAAATAAAAGAACAAGAAAATGTGGCTCACATTCGAAGCTTCTGAAAGAATGATATTTATTTATAATTCATCCCGATGCTAAGAGCTATTCATATTTACAGGTTAGAGATTCTCGTTCTGTGAAAGTCGAATCCAATCTTGTGAAAATCATTAGCGAACCAATTATTCGCTCGGTTTGAGCGTGGTCATTCCAGGTCGTCCAGATGTTCTGCTATATTTTGCTTGATCAAATATTAGAATAAATAGCAATGATTAATGCCTGGAAAAAATTAGTTCAACGCGGTAATAATGGAGCGAGCATCAATCATCCAAATGGAACCGCAATGCACCAAAATGAAAAAATAGCTCAAATGCCTCATGGAATCCAGAAACTTGATAAGAGCTTACAAAGGAAGTTCGCCAAAGGCGTACAATATAACATGCGATTGATCATTAAAGGTAAGATTCATTTCATTGAGTAGCTCTCTCTCTCTCTCTCTCTCTCTCTCTCTCTCTCTCTCTCTCTCTCTCTCT